>JAZGTK010013025.1:0-14550 GCA_036877625.1 Ambastaia sidthimunki | reverse complement strand
TAAATGTGATATGAACGATTTAGCAACATTTTATAACAGGATGGAGAAAAGAGAATTTGTCAGACCTTAGCTGTCATCAAAGTGAAAATATCCGTTGAAAGATTTCTTCCATGCTACAGTGAAGTTTCCTGCAGGATAATTCATAGTCTTCTTGAGGAAGAAACGGATGAATTACATTGGAGTGTGTGTGTGTGCGTATGGCCTATACAACTATGTTTTCAAATCATAGTGTATAAACTGTCTTTAGTGCTACGTTTTCTAAGGGATTTCTTTTACAGTCTTTAAGGGCTGAAAGTATATATCCTTCACATAATTAGGTTTAAGAGAGATTTTCTGCCCCCTGTTTACCGTCACCTTTGACTTGCTCACTGGGAAATGCACTTTGTAAAGCAGCAATATGTATTGCCAAAGCCATATACAAAATAAACTAAATTGAATTTTATTGAATTGAATTATTTTACAAGAAGATTTGATTATACAGAGTTACAGACATCACAGCCATGAAAGCTACAACATCAAGGCACACATCCCATTAGGAAATAAAGAACAAATATCAATTATATAACATGTAAAAAAAGCACATGACCTTTAACAAATCACTACTGAACAAACCTTTTTCATGCAAATACAAGATCGACAAGGGGGTGTGTTGATTTGCAACATATCTAGGGATCATCACAAAAAATTAAATTCACACACGAGCGCATCATTAGGTTATGTAGGCAAATTCAGAGAGGCTTGCCATAGCAACAACTATCAAGACTCAAGGGCTGTAATATTTTACATTTATTCACTTAACAGAGGCTTTTTCCAAAGCGACTTACAAATTAGGACGCATTTAACACTTAAAAGTCAACCATCTACAAAAAAGTATAAAAAGCTACATTTACAAGTAGGAACAGAGTTGAAAATGCTGAATGAGAAATAATGAGGGATGACAACGATAAATGTGACATCTAAAGGCTCAAAATAGACTAGCTAGTATTTTATTTATAACATTCACACGCTTTGTCCAGAAACGAGAGTTTGTTGATGGTCCCTAACTCATGCATTGGGAGCGAGTGTTTGAGATTAGTGCGGTCACTCGTTCTCTGTATGTGAAGGAAAGAAGTACAAGTCTGTGGGATCTCTTACATTTTCACTGTCTTTCTTTCTAACTGCAATGAAATATTAATTTTTAATAACTGGTGAAAAATCATCCACGATGACGGTGGATTTTGAAGACTGCATCAAAGACTCGCCCCGGTTTCGGTAAGATGAACCGCCTCCTGGTTTTTAATAATGCTCCAGGTTTTTACAGTCAATTTTACTTTCATAATATGTTTTAAGCCATAAATGCGATGTAAAAATCACGTTGAAACACCATGTAGCTTTTGTATATTTCCAGTTATCCAGTATTACTGTTTACTGTGTCGCTTTATATGAACGAATTCATCTGGTTTTGATCAATCTGTCCCAATACATTAATAACGGTTGTGTTTTATTGCAAACAAGTCTTATTTATCAATTAAAATCTAAAAATGTCCAGATATTATTTTTAAAAAAGTTATTTTTGACACTTTTTGTCATTGCCTGCACCACATCCTTTACTGTGAAAATATTGTTATTGCATATTGCGTATTGATTTTCATCTATTGTATTTTTCTGTAGTATGTAGGCTTTTGTCCTTTTATTGTGTATTCTTTTACATTTTTGTCAATGTTGTTTTTATTGCCTTTCTTCGTGCTTGAACGTAATAGACAAAATAAGCATTTTAGACAATAAGGATATTAAATCTTATTCCTAAAATAATTCTGATAACCTGCAGAGGTTTTTGCTGATGAGACACACAATATGTTGATCTTAACTCACAACAGCAACAGCCACATCCAGTAAGTCGGGTGATATAGTTGTTTAGATATGTTAAGTTAGTAATATGATGGTGCTTATCATGCAAGATGAATACGGATGTATTTCAAGCTGTCATTCTTGCATTATTGTGGATAAAACTGCTCTCAGAACAGTGATCCACTCGTGTAGCACTTCTAATGTAACATAAAACTTTGCGTTCATTTTTGGCTTAATGAATTTATATACAGATATCGTATCAGCTCTGTTAATTTAAGACCTTTCACTTGGTTGTTGGCCGTTTACACCAACTCACTAATCAGTAAGTGTGAGATGAATGTTTGTCTAACTGTCCAATGGCCGGCAGTTATTGATTTTCCATGATTCAGTGAACATGGCTCACATCCCATCACTAATGTGTGGCTGTTGATCTCTGGGGCTTGGGGTATTATTTTGGCTGTGATGAGACAGGCACTTAGTTTATCATGCACAGTGTCTATTCATAGTTGATTTTTTTGTGTTTAATTGAACTGCAAAAAAGTCTTTTTCACACACTCTTTCTGTGAAGTAATTTCTGAGACATTTGTGTCACCAAATTGTGAAAATAATGACTTTGTCATTAAAAACAAATCACATACTTTTCAGCTTTAAGTTCTGATTGTGGATTATAAGCGAGTGATTTTCTCTGTGAAAATTAAACTGGCGGCAGTGTTTTGTGAAATGTAGTGTTTTGTAAAAGCCTGTTTATTGAAATCAGGAAGGAGTTAGAAAAGAGTTAGAAAAAAACATCATCGTGACAAGAATTAAAACCATATTGTATCTGTAACTATTTTGAGACATGGGAGATCTTTTGAATAAGAGTCTTTCGGTGTCTTTATGAAATAATTTCTCTGATCATTTTTCTTGGCATGAAAAGAGCAAAGCATAACAGCCTGAAACACAGCAGCTCAGTGCAGATGTGTAACTTGAAATGACGGAGAAAATTCCTTCCCATCCGATGGCTCTCTTGACAATATATTCCGAGAGGAAGGAGGTATGATGGTCAAACGTTATGGTGAAACATGGGATCTAAAGAATTCTGAATGTCCCACGCATGACTCACGCTGGGACTGTGGTAAACTAGGAGAACCAGAGGTTAGATAAATAAACCAGCATTCCTTTAACATCCCCAACATCAGCTCCAGTTACTCCCCACGTGAGAGTGTGTGTGTGTCAGGGTGAGAGTGTGTGGAAGAGGGCGGCGGATATAATCCCTGCTCCAAATCAAAGACTTCCAGGTTTGAAAGCAGCACTTTAATGGATGCCATCTGGCTTTGTGAGTCAGATCTGTTTAGTCTCTTGAGGAATCTGCAGAAACTTTCTGTTGTTTGTGAAGAATCTACATTTCTGCATTTTCTAGAGAATATGAGCGGGATGCAGAAATCAACTTTGTGATGTTAAGATGTTTGATGTTGTGGGTGGTTGGCAGAATAATTATAGGAGGTTGCTAAGGTGTTAGGAGTAGCTTGTGGTGTCACAGTCTGGTTCCTAGGCGCTGGAGGTGATACTGGCCAAGAAAAGGACCAATTTCTGAATCTTTGTGATGTTATTGTCCCTAGACGTATGTATGTTCTTCCTGTCCATTTCAAAGAATTGTGCAGATTCTGTCTAGACCTGCTAATAAGCAGACATGTAAACTTTAAGAAAATGTAAACCATAAACTAACCCTCATTTATTTAGTTCTGTTAATGCTCTGTCAGTTATTTAGTCTAGGGCTTCAGTTGGGTTTGCAAAAAGGATATAACCTAGACTTCCCGTCCTGTAACACTTTTAATTGCCATAACATTGGCGCTATCCTGAAGTGACTTTGTCCAAAAGAGCATTTGGGACGCGACCAGTGCATTAAACTCACTTTTATGATGTTAAAAGCTGTTACATAAGCTCCAAAGAGGTCAAGATCCAAAACTCTCCAGTTTATTCCTCCATCTGAAACATTTAATACAATCTACCTTATTCAGTTGTCGGTGCATGCCGCGCGTTAATTCTGCATGGTTGATTTCACACACTGACTCTTCACACATCAGACATCTACACACCCTTCCCGATTCACAGTTATTCATTCCTGGAGTTTGGAGCGATTCTTTTCCTGCCAGTGTTTGGCAAACGGCTGCGCTTTGGGTGCAACACATCCTGTCGCCTCTGTAAAAGCTGTTTCGAAAGGTTAAGGCCACACAAGCAGCAGTAGCTGTTGCATAATTATTGATGTATTACCTTAGTCATTTTTTACCATAATAAATATGAGAAAAGTACAATACAGTATTTTCTGGTACTCAATAAAAATGGTACGTATTCTTGTCTTGATCCATTTTGAATAGTGATAGATTGATATATTGGCAAGGCCAATACATTTTGATTTAACACAAGAAGCGTTAAGAAGGGTCCCTTCCCAAATAGCCAAATATTTTAAATTTCTGATATTATAGCTGCAATATTTTTAGATTAAAAAATAAACAAAAAACAGTTATTGAAGAAGTACATAACAGATACATGTTTAAAACAATATTGCTACCTTATTCCCATTCGCAACAGCAAGCTTATATTAATGATTTATAATTTGAGCTGTTAGGTCCGAATTTGTGGGAAATGTCAGTTTGACTTCAACATGCATTTAGAAAAGTATGTAAAGTAACCTGCAATTTTATGGTTCAGACAGAGATGGCGATAGAGAGGCAAAAGTTACCGATTGTAGCTTTAAAGCATATTATGTATACCTGGCCACCCTGGTTTTCAGGTATCAGCATCAGCAATTGTAAAACCCATGTCAGTCAAGCATTAGCTTTGCTTTCTCCTTATTGTGTGTGAAGTGAGTAGACTGGAGCGGTACACTCATTTTCCCAATTTAAGTGCTCAAGAGTTTGGAATGTGGAGCAGATTGCAGCCACCTGACCAAATATTATTCACTGTTCTTAACTCAAGACTGCTGTGTCACCTTCCTCTGCAGCCCCCACAGTGAGTGGTACAGAAGTTACTCATTTCATCTCCAGAATTCAGCTTTCTTCTGAGGCCCTTTTCCTGCCCGAGAAAATGTGGAGCTCATTTGAGCTGGTGTTGTTTGTGTGCTGAGCTTGATGGATCAGTCAATGAAGTGCTGCTATATTGTTTTACTCGCGTAACAAACTGTTGTGTTTTCCTCACAAGATCCATCCTGTGGTTATTTTTGTCATTTTACATTTACATTTGTTCATTTGGCAGACGCTTTTATACAAAGCAACTTACAGTGAATTCAAATTCAAATTTTTTTTTTTTTAATCAGTACTTGCATTCCCCTGGGATCGAACCCACAACCTTTGCGCTGCTAACACAATGCTCTACCAGTTGAGCTACAGGAAGGCATTTTACTGGTTTCTTCAGTTTACAGTGTTTTCTTCAGAAGGCATCTTGAAGACCTTTAACCACAGCTTCATTCATGCATAACCACTTAGTTAAATCATCTTGACTGTATTTAACAATACAAAGAGAAAAAATGAGCAAGAAATAAGACCTTTTGTTTAAATCTTACATTTTTTGATCCTTTTTTGGAGTTTGGTAACTAAAATCTACTCAGATAAAACTAAATAAAAACTACTCAAATAAAAAAACACTTAAATTAAAGTAACAAATGATCATTCTTAACTGGAGAACTATAGTAAACTGTTCTCCAGTAGGCTGGTTTTGAACTGGTTAGTAGGCTGGTTTTGGGTTCACATGAGCCTAATCTGAAACATTTCTTAGAAAACACTTGAAAAACAGTTAATGCTGTGAATGGTCATTTGATTAGATCAGTTTTTGTTTTAAATAGCTGGAAGCCTTTAAAGTCCCTGGAAATTTCATTCCTTGTGACTTTCACTGTTATTGACCAAGTTGTGCTATACCATGAATGGGTCATGCTGTTTGTCTCTGGAGGGGATGTATCCTCATTCTGTCACTGTGACCTGTGGCGTACGTTCAGTGTATGATTCACGCATGTGTCTTATCAGCAGAATGTTTTCATTGTTCATGAGAAATCTCCATCACACTGGTTCCTTTCACTGGGATGGATCACTTAAATTGGGTAGAGAAGAATGAAGACCAACAGCTGTAGATGTATGGTGGAGCTAAACCACTGACTCATGATCATGTGAGGAATATAAAACTAGAACCAAAACAGACCATAATCTAATTCTCTTTAGCAATTCTAATCACAGCAATTCTCTTTAGATCATCAATTTTCTTTAAAATTGAACTTTTGTTCACTGCCAGTCACTGACCCCATTTTCTTGCATCATTTTCAATCTTATGTCACCCAACAACTTACATTATATCAAAATGTTTTTTGTATAATGTTAAAAAACATTCTACTAACGTTACTGCAAGAACTTCTTTGACAACTTTTAAAAAACGTTGGCCAATGTTCCCTGTTAGCTAGGCACCTGGGCTCTAAGATCCAGAATCCTCAGTCACACTGTACGTGATCTTCTGTGAGGCCATTTGCTGCAGTTTGGTTGTTTCTAAACTTGTTCTTGAAGAGTTGCTGCTGCTTTGGACTGGAAGGGATTTCTGCAACATGCTCTTATTTCTTCTGCTCTACTTCATGTTGACCTCCTTCTGTTCTGAATATGTGCCAGCAGGGCCTGATGTCTCAGTTACCTCAACAGACCCACTCCATCAGTAAGCCAGTTGGGCTCAGACAGCCACTCCTGTAATTGGGTTGCGAGCCTCTGCACTGCTGAACCGCGGTCCCTGAAGCAGTGCGGTCTGGACCGAGTAGAGGTTGGACACAAAGCCTTAGCATGATGTAATTACAACTAAGGCACCTAGGATCATTTAAAAAAACAAAGATTATAGAATTAATAAGATGCTGTGTTTCTTTTACTATAAATGGGGGAAAGTACAACAAGTGTTATATGGCCACTCTAGCAAATGAAGTCCCGCCTACTAGTAGAAAGAACCAATCATCGAACGCTAAACAGTAGCATATTTGCATTAGGGCATACACAGTACCTAAAGCTAACCAGAATAAGAATTAGAGTACAGCTGATGTCCAGTTTAATAGTTGGTCTGAAATATAGTGTTTTATTGTGAACTTAGCCAGCGATTTTAGAGTAGATAGGACCTGGTCTTACATGATCCTGTTGGGCTTAAATAGCTGCCCGGATGTGTTGCAAAGATGCCCACTGAGTCAGACTTTCTTATAGGGCCTTTGAAAACAAGGGGGCACTGTTTTGATCTTAAAACATCAAGTACCCCCCCACACTTTATGCTTTTAGAAGTCAGTCTTTTCCTGCAGGCCACCCTGGTAATTGAATTGGCCTAATTCTACAGCATTAAATAAGATGAAGTGAGCCTGTCATTGAGACCGACAGAGATGTTGTCCTCATCCCATTAACAGCGTCAGTGATTAGTTCTGCCTCGCGGGATGATGGCCTCAATGTGAAACAACAGGGATTAGGTCAGCAGTTTGAACGTTTCTGCTAATCATGGATTAGCCCACATTCCCACCTGCACATGGTCTTGGGACATCAAGGTGTACGGATGGCAAGAGTCACATCTAATTCAACTGCAGGTTGTACTGCAGGAATACTGGCTAAAAGTAACCACCTTAGCAACCACTTAGCAACATGCTAAAAACACTCAACAATGCCCTGACAACCACCTACAACACCATAGCATTGTAGTAGTGAGTTTTAAACAGCCAAGCAGCAGTAGCATTTACTCATTAATGAAAGTAAAATTGTTATTTGATGTAGTTAGAGAGACCAGACCTTTTATTAGAGGAAGGACGCAGTTAGGTTGTCAGACAGTAAAGTTAGCCAGACTCCCTTCCAGGGAATTAAGGACTGGCTTTGGAAGATGCTTTCCACTTGATTATTCCAGACTTTGATAGAATCCAGTCCCAGGAAGCTGCAGAAGAAGAAACAGCAAAGGATTGTGGGGGAGTGGAGCTTGTGTTGTGCCTCAAGATCTACGAAAAACATTCCAGTTCTCATCTGTTGTTCTGAAGAATTTAGATTTCTAAACCTTTCTAAACCTCCTTTAGCGTGCAGTGAAATTGTGATCTTCAGTTAGTTAATGTCTCGACATAAATGAGATCAGGTTTAAAAACTGAATTTTTACAGGACATGAAGACAGGACCAGAATTTCTTCCTTCACCTGAAGAAATTGAAACTTGCTACATTGTTTTGGGTGGTTGTTAGGGTGTTTGTGGAGGTTGCTAGTTGGTTTATTCCTAGCCCAAGTCAAAAAATCCCACCCCCAACCTAACTAACAAAGAACATTCTGAGAACATTAGCTAATGTTCTCTAAAATTTCTCTCAAAGTTATTAAAACATCTTGAAGTCATGTTAATAGAATGTATCTATAACTTTATATGATAGCATCATATATATTAAAAACTTTGTTTCTGAGTTGTTATGGGAACATCTCACAACAACCAAATGAAGGCTTTGCTGTGATCAAGTTGCATTTGAGATATCATTCATGTTTGTAGCATAAATAATGCAACAAAGTAACAGTAACATGTAACAGTACCATAGCAAACGGCAATAAGTCTTAGCCAGAGTTCTTTAAGTCCTCATGTTAAATGGACTTAACTTGGGGTGATGTCATCACAGGCCTTTGTGTCCAGGGTCTTGTGCAGAGCCTGGCAGTCCTTCCTGTCTACAGGAGTTGAATGGCTTCTCCATTCACTCCCGGCCACACAAAAGCCAAGACTCAGGGCCTTGCATTTTGAAAAGTGTGCAAATCTGCTTTTATTCAACTTTCTACACGACAAAGACAAAGACTTCTGAAAAGCCCACCATGAGTGAAGCCCCGCCCACTGCCCTGAGTGACATCAGAGTGTGAACAGATTATTAAGTGAAATGAAATCTAATAATGACTGCATGACTCTGTTTTCTATCCTTGAGAAGCTCTGCTCTTTGTTGGATAATAATGTTAGATAATGTTTTGTTAGGGGTCATTTTGTTGAGTTTAGACAGTGGTTTATTATTTCTGCCATTTGTTGGTTTCTCAGCCTCACCTTTAAAGTCCAAATGAATTTAGGTAATATGCACTTAACGCCTGAGCTCGGTTGAACTGAGCTATCTGTTTTCTGTCTGTTAGGAATCTCACTTCTACCCCACAGGAAGTGTTTGAATTCTACACACAGTTCAGACAGCAGCCACACACACACACACCTGTCTGTGTTTCATCTTTCTGGACTCAAGGTTAATGGATGTATGGATGACTTATATATAGTGGGTCATGGGAACAGATGCTAATCTATGTGTATATATCTGTGGTTTTCAGTCTAGCCCTGCATTACAGTTTACTAAACCTAAAGTTCGTTGTCATATTAACATCATTGTCCTATTAACAGTGACACACTCACTGTGGAATGTGGGAAAATCTGTTACTGTTTCTAAAGAGTTTCCCATGATTCCCCGGTTGTCAGATGATGTAAAACTCTTGAGATGATGCCTGCACAGGAAGCAACACATGAATGCTGACTGGGACCAAAGCCCTCCGTTCAACTCCAGCCATTTCCTGTCAAACATAAAGATATAAAAAGAAGTAAACATCCTTCAATCCCACAAAAACTCTTGAGGAAAAGCCGGTAAAAGCCCCTGAGCGTGACTAACAGGTAGCTGTAATGGTTCTCAATTAGAATTAGTGTCATCCACCCACCAGTAACTTTCCTTTTTTGCCCACACAGGAAGTGCCTCAGGTAATATCTCAGCAAGAAGCTCTGACTTTATAAATAGCTTAGAGTTTATATACACTAAATCTGAAAACTTTGAAAGAACATTTAGAAAACGTTGGCCAACGATCTAAGAATGTTTGCTGTTACCTTGGCTTGTACTCTGAACAATTAGAATAAAGTTGAATGTAATTGTTAGCTGTTAGCTGTTATTCAGTTTTGCTATTCATTTTTGTCTGAACTTGCAAAATTGCTATATTTTTTGGTTTTGGTTCATTTGGAACAAAGTAAAGTGCATTGTGGGATACAATAGGCCGTGTGCTTGTGTACTAAGCATTTTGACAAACAAACCAGGGCATCTGAGTAATCCATGCATACAGAAACTCTTTAAAACACGATGTTATGGAACGGTGTAATACAGTATACAGAAGCTGTCTTTGTGCTTTGAAGTGCATAAGACAGTCCATAGCTGGTAATGTCCCTTTCATTTAATTACCCATGCTGGGAAGCAGACATAATTGGACCAAATCCAATATCCTCCCAGTAAGTGCAGGTGTTTTACTGTATCTGATGGCTTTGTCCTTGTTCTCAAGGTCTAACACTGAAGATTTTGCCAATGTGAACTTATAGAGTAAACTTGCTATAGACATTACGACATATTGCACATACAGATTTCACAGAAGCTTTAATCCAAAGTGACTTGCAGTGCTTTCAACATAATAAACCTACATTTTAATCCATATGTGTGTTTTTTCCGTTTAACAGTTGTGTTTGGGAATCGAACCCACAACCTTTGTGCTTCTAACGCAATGCTGTACCATTTGCTAGACACCAACAGTTACAGGAACAGTAACCTAGTTACGGGAACGTATTGTAACCTCATTATGCCTCATCCTTTTTGCCTCAAATTTAGTGTATAAATACTCACTTGTTGTTCCAAACCTACACGACTTCCTTTGTTTCATAAAACATGAGTTTTTCTTTTTAACAATATATGAAAGTAAATGGTATCAATGACAGAATACATTTTTAGAATGATCTCTTTATAGGCTGTACCTATTTTTGTCCATATAAAATTAAACATAAGTGAATTGGGTTTTAACTCCCCTTTAACTGAGTACAAAATAATAATGTGTGTCACTATATGTAGAGTACAGTAAAGTGAAAACACTCTGGAGGAAGTCGAGAGAGGAAACGTGGCATTAACCTGACTTCTTTTTTTGATTCATTTCTTCCCTCTCAGCCTGTATCTCGTGTCTTCCAGTTCCTCTGTTGGAGAGTAAGTGTGTTATTAAATCATGAGGCACTGCAGTCACTGGTTCCGGCCCGGCTCTTTCTGGGATGTTGCTGACTCACATCTGGAGCTCATACAGGCATCTGGTTCAAATCGGACCAAACCCACTCGCTGTCTCAGCACGCTCGGGGTGTTTTCCCCCGCGCCATTCTGTCCCTGTGTAACACAGGAAACGTATAAAATATGGATGATGGTGGCCTACTGGAATATTAACAAAGGTTAAGCATAGTCAGCTGGGTGTGTATGTGTTTGTGTGTGTGTATTGGCTTTCTTCCAGTGATCCAGTGAGGGTTATTTACTTAAAACTGTACACATTGTGGAAATTCAACTCCCTTAGTTATATATAATCATTATGTGTAATGAACTCATCAGGTGTAATAGCTGTGCGTTACTGGAATTTTATCATGGTAAGTGGATATTGTTAAGCATGATGCTCAACAGAGTGACTAAAATTACCGTTATTGTAATACAGTTACAGTAATGCACAGCCTTGAGTTGCTTACTGTAAAAGACTCATGTTATTAAATTTTTTTTAATAATATTTGTTAATAATAAAACAACAATAGGTAAGAATGAAAAGAAACTAGATTTTTACATCATCTGAATAAAATGTGCTTGTCCATGCTAAACCCATTGGCACTGAGCTAGGCTGTTCTGATTGGTTGTCGGAGTGTTGTTGTGTGGTTACTAAGGTGCTGTAAGTGGTTGCTAGGGCATTGTAAGGCAGTTTACTAGGGTGTTGCTATGGTGTCCTGGATGGTGGCTAGGTGGATGCATACTGGTTAACTGAGTTATACTGAGTTATAGAGCGCAGTTTTACTTCCTGAATCGTGTTTTTTCTTCATCTGTGGTCTTATGTTAACATTATGTGGATGCTTCTGTGTCTCAGGAGAGCCTGTGGTTTGCATTCAGACTCGATGAGGCGTGAGGAAACTTCCTGTTCTCCTTGCATTGGGTTGTTTGTCCCTGAAGGCCTGCTGTGTTTCCAAAAGGACTAAATATATACCGGCCACTTTCATCAGCACCAAACAGCTGACCTCACATTCTTTGTCAGTTCCTATTATTGCAATAAAATGTTGTTTTTTGCAGATATATAAGCGTATTACAGGTAGTCCTGTGTAGAGTGTTAGAATGTCACAGTTTGGTCCTGGAATAAAAATTAACCCTTTGTTTTTCCTTGTAGATTTTAGCAGTAATGTTTTATCCTATATTTCTATTAGTTCAGTTATCTGTAATGAATATCCTATATTGTGTATAGGATAAACTTTATTCATAGGGGTTGAGTGACTGCTGTAGCTTTCTGTCAGTTGTGATGACCCTGTGTCAGTTTACTGTGGATAATATGGAAAGTTTATCAACATCCTGGTCCTGAATCCACAGGATGACATACACGATGACATACACAATGACGTCAAGGGTATATTATTGAACACAAGTCTGAGGAAACATCTGGTGGAAGAGGAGAAATGGGACCTATGACCTTTGACCTCCCTATAGGTTGTGCATTTACGTTGGACAGTTGATTGCGTAATGTATTTATTCTTCTTAGAAATCCTGTCTCCCCCTTTTTTTACCAATGTAAACCATAGCAGGCACAACTAAGTATGCACTCAACCGTATAAATGTATACTTAGTTTGGAAAGTTAAATACATCCAGAAAAAATTCTGTGTTACTGTACAATCTGTTCCGAATCCACTTCAGCAATTTTGGGCCGTTTCTTCAAACCTTTCATTTCCAGGAACTGAAGCTCCCCATATCTGGTATGTTTTTCCAGAGCTGTCCAAACTACAAGTGCAGCCCACAAAAATGCAAGATCTTCCCACTTCAACCAGAGCCAGGCCTGCTGGAACATCATGAGTTTCTTTTATTTGTGTTCTTCTCAATGTTTGGTCAGAAACTGTGGCAGAAATCTTCTGTCTTCATTCTTTCTCGTTCATTCATGGACTAGAATGAGGGTTGAGTCTTTCACCCCATCAATGGCACATTGTGAGGTCTTATTCTCACAGTCCTCCATCTCTCTCAGGCAGAGTGTGTATGTGTGAGTCCTCATATCTCCATTGACATTTTTGTGAGCTGGCGTCATGTCAGACCACCCTGAGGTAATATAAACCAGTCTGAGCAGCTAAGATGCGTCACATCTTATATTTACCGCCTGATCTGTGTTATCCCAGCTCACAGGGAACATTCTCAGAACGTTGCCTAACATTCTCCTGTTAAAGTTACCAAAAACATTCTTGTAGTTCTTTTAGTAGAATTTTTTATGATGTTATAAATCATATCTACCAAAACATTTGTAAATTGTTTAGCGGGTTGTTAGAGGAGCGTTTTAAAAACGATACAGAATAAAAAAAACATGACGTAACTGCTGGACGTTTTAAACTTTCCTAAAGCAATATAACATTTTTACTGTTTATGTTACTTCATGGAAATATGAGGAAAACGTTCTTACTACTTAAAATTGTTGTCTGGGAATTTTTGTGTCTCGCAATTTATCACACAACATTCTTGCTCCAGTATTATGTTTAGCTGTCATGTATTTTGTATTTTGCACGTTCCTGATGTTACACCAAGTGGCTTTAACAAAATTGACAATCATAAACATTTATTAAGCAAACACCTCAAAATTCTGTGAAATATGCTTCAAAAATGTTAATAACTTGTCCCGGGAAGTTAGAAAAAATTGGAGGGAATTTTCTGATATTTACGGAATGTTGGCGGGAACAAAATGTATAGGAGTATTGTGTTAGAATGGAATGCTTGACCTGAAAGGGTTAATGACATCACTTCCTGTCCATGAGAGACAGACTTCATCTGAAGTGTCTGGTCCTCAGGGTCAGTGGGCTAATTGTAGCCCACCAGCAAAGAAAATTGAAATGATTTTTTTCAAGTCGACCCCTCAGGTACTGCGAGAAATAAGAGAATTACATCCACTTCCTGTTGAAATATATGGAAAATAAACATTTATAAACATTATTATCATGGATTCTCATTTTATATGCCATGTGGGTAATTAGATATTTAGCCTCTGCCAAATGCCTAAATGTAGATATTTAGTCGAAGGTTCTTAAAATAAAAAAAATCAAGGCTTTTTGTTGATTTTGCTGAGATATAGTGACCAGTACCTGACACATGGCCCTCACATTAACTTTTAATACTTTAGTGACCTTATTTTATTTTCTTTCTCTTCTCCTGACTGTTCTTTCCTTTTTCCTGTTTTTATTAGAGCTGTGAAAATGCACTTTGTCAGTCACTTTCCTCCTATGCTGATATCTTCTCACCGCTCACATCCCTTACTTATGTAATAGTGTGCTGACAGTGCAGGGTTAGAAAGCGTGTGACTGTTCTAAAACACAGGAAAATTAGACTCATCTGATTTGTTCAGATTGTAGAGCGTTTCAGGAAGGATGCGACAGGTCAGTGGTTTAAATGCCAGCTGGCGTCCACCGCTCTCAACCCCACAAGACCGTGCCGGCGATTTAACGCCGTCCTTTCTCTACTTAGCCTTCAGTCGCTCAGGATTTACCCATAAGCCTCAGCGTTGGGCAGACTGCTACCAGGGTTTAGCATTAACTTGAACAGACTGTGAATCAAATCCCACTGACCGTAGCAGAGAATGCTAATGCTAACAGCCTGTCAAAGCTGTGATGGCTGCAAAAAACTTTTTTTTACATTTTTTAAAATTTAATTTATTTTTTAGTAATCTACAATTAAATGACAGGTAACTGGTTAACATTTTTTTATATGTACCATTTT
>JAZGTK010013024.1:0-14550 GCA_036877625.1 Ambastaia sidthimunki | reverse complement strand
GTGTGTGTGTGTGTGTGTGTGTGTGTGTGTGTGTGTGTGTGTGTGTGTGTGTGTGTGTGTGTGTGTGTGTGTGTGTGTGTGTGTGTGTGTGTGTGTGTAGTGAAACACTGGAAGGTGGGATAAATCATTGGCACTGTAGGACAGACTGCACACTAATTTCTGGGAAGTGTCTACTTCTCAGAATCCTTTCTTCTGATAATGTAATATGGTTCAGTGGCACAGCAAGTGAATATTAAGTAAGCAGCTGAATGTGTGAGAGGCGTGTGGAGTTCACCTGTATATAGAAATGTTCTCGATAAGCTGATCAGACACACTGTCACACAAGCTGATTCCCTGAGGAGACACTTTCAGGGCCACTTTTGGCATTTTTTTCCCACTGGCTTTGGCCTATCAATGAACACAACAGACAGGAACTAAACATTTAACATTTTCTTAAAACGAATTTGAGTGCTCTTTTGGGTGACTGCAGTGGCTTTGCTATGTGATGTTCTGAGTAAGTTTTAGCATATTGCTAAGATACTCTGAGTGGGCCTTAACAATGAATGTGGTTGGCAAGACGTTCCAAGTGGGTTTTAACATGTTGCTATGTGGTTTCAAAGATGTTCTGGGTGAATTGTAGCATGTTGTTAAAGCCTAATTGCTTTGTTTGGGATAAATGTTGTATATTTTATCAGTTTACAGAACAGAGGCAAACACTATGAAATCCCAGCATTGATAAGAATACGTGGGGTGACAGAACACACTGTGGCAACAATCCTCTTGACAGCAGCTGCTGAGAGCTCCTCTCCTTTGGGCTGATCCACCAGAGTCATTCCCAGGTGCCGAAGGTTAAAGGTCACTCCCTCCAGAAGGGTCTCCCTGGTGTCGGTCCAGTTCTCAGACAGCTCTGCATGAAGAAAGCAGAACAGAGCAAAGTTTAAGGCAAAGCTGAGCACAAACAAATGTGGGTTAAACCAAGACAACATAGCCAAACAGTACACAACTTCATCCAAAGTACACACAAGAGACTTACGCAGTGCAGGTCTGAACTGCTTATGAAATATTAAAAGAAAAACACACTGCATGAGTGAATATTTGCTGGAATGAATCTGTGCTCTAGAGACCCAAACACACCAGGCCAAAGAAACATTTTCAAAGTCTCTCTTTTCACAAGTCTCTCTCTTCACAATCTCTTTTACAGCATCTTTCTCAGACCATTTTCATTTAAATATATGATCTATATGTATCTATATATTGTTATTATACATGGTGAATTATGCGTGCAAATATACCTTTGACAGCCATTGTCGGTTTACACTATCCATACGGGCTGGTAAGTAATACGTATGTGTATTCTAATAGTTTAGTAGTGGCATAAAGCTAGTTGCAGAGAATATCTTGGTTTTGATTAGCATGTTTTGTTTATTTTCAGTTACCTGTTCTGGCAAAGGCCAAAAAGGTGATCTGCTAGTGTATGCTCTTTTCTATAAAAGCAATAAGGACACAAGGAAAAACATATTTCCCAATGCTTTTAGAAAACATGCAAACATTTTGACTATCCATTAACTAGATGAATATTTCCACTAGATTATGTCATGCATTTTATGGCTGAGACACGTGAATGGGGGAACCACGGTCATAAGCAGTCAAAAGAGCAATCTTAAACTTATGGTAACCAGACAATAGTGGCACCCGTTGACTTCCATTGTATGGACACAAAACCACCGAGACATTTCTCAAAATATCTCCTTTTGAGTTCCATAGAACAATAAAGTCATACAGGTTTGGAATGACATGACGGTAAGTAAATAAAGGAAAAACATTAATTATTGGGTGAACTATTCCTTTAAAGCCTCATTATAAAATACATTAAGTACACAAAATAATAGACTAAAACAGAACAGCCAATATAAAGTAATTAAAAGAAACAAACTGTCTGAGACACAAGCTGTAGGTTCCAAAGTCATTTAAAGACAAAACAGGAGACCTTCCTCTATAATTCCTTTGCCCACAGCTCCAGAAATAAAACAAATTGCACTGAAATTAATGATAATGCTCTACCAGCCTCAGACAAGACCAGGAGTAATTCTCAGACATACAGAAAGGAAGAATGGTGTAATAATATAACCCCAGTGACAGACACCATACTGTCCATACTGATTACACACACACCCGTCACAGGCTGTTAATCACAGAAGGGAAGCACTACTCTGTCTTAACAACGTCTCCTGAGAACCACTTAAGTGTGGGGTGACCCAACCACTGCCTGTCTAACTGCTGGTTAAAGGCCAGATATGATTGTCACACAAGCTCCCATTATATTTTAAACATTTTTAAGGTCAGCCTGAGTTACATTGAGTTACACGGTCATGTTACATTACTTCAGCTAAATGAAGAGGAAAGAAACTTGTTTATTTATGAAGCTAACTTGTTTATTTTGTCACAGTGGAAATTCTGGAGAAACAGGCAAGGCTTTCAAAAACAGGAAATCATTTTTGTGTATCAAGACAAATCCAGATAATATCAGATATGGAAGGCAAAGGGGCCAAAATGTTAATGATCACAATAACACAACAACCCTTTCAATGTGAACTATATCCAAATCTCTACCTGAACTAAGATAAACATATGAGAAAATCTCACAGAAACATTTCATTTTCAACATTTCACACACAAAATCAAAGAAAAAATAAGCCTATTTTAAGTCCCACTATTTTCCCCTCAATTGTGACATTATAACAGTTACTTTCATTTTTCCCTTTTTCATTATTGTAATGCACCCAGTTGCATTACCCAGTAATGCAGTTGCCACTGTTTTCAATGGTGATTCACACTTGGGTTAAACATTTCTTTTTATTATTTAAATTGCATAAATCAAAAGGTACAACAGATACCAACCAATGATATCAGCAAATAACTTTTTGGACAAGCACCCAAGCCATGCCTCAAGTCATGCAATGTGAGAGTTAAATATCAAATGCTTCTTACCAAATGGACTGCCTGGAAAAGTCTCAACAGCTGCTCCAGGTTCTCTCTCTCTCTCTCTCTCTCTCTCTCTCTCTGTGCATCAGATTGCTTCCCTCTTTAGTATGGGCAGGGCACAGACACACCAAAGATCCAGAGGCAATAAATTTCACCACTATAAAACCATAAAAACTCCACTCGAATCTCTCTTCATTACAATGCAGCCATGTCTGCAAGCTGTACACTGCACATGACTTTGAAACGCCGGAAGGACATTTCTCACATTGATGAGAAATAAGAGATAGCTGAATGAGGAACAAAAGAGGAAAGGGACATAATTATGAAAAGATGAATCGTTATCCATCAGATACAAAGTACCTTGAAACATGGGACAGTTTTAGAGGATTATCTGCCAGCTAACTCAAATTTGGTCAAAAACACAACACAAAACAAGAATTTTTAAAGAATATCCTGGGCACTCCTTTCCAAATAATGAAAATTTAGCACTATGAATATCATAAAACTGGACTAAAGTCTAAACTGGTCTAAACTGGTTTAAAGCATCACACACACACACACACCTTGTGTGAGAAACTACACTAAAAATGCAAGTTATTTCTTTAAAAAGTGAACATGCACATCTAAAGTCAACAACTATGAACTTGGCAGATTTTAAAAAAGAATCTTTGTTGTGTTCTATAAAAAAAGAGGGAAAATAAAAGCCTGTGTTACAAGCAATTGTAGGTCAGTAGATCAACAAAAATAGTTCACCCAAAACTGAAAATGTTTACATCCATTACTCATCCTTATGTTGTTCCAAACCTATAATCCAAACAAGCAAAAAAGTCATACAGGTTTGGAATTACATAAGGGTGAGTAAATGGTGGAAAAATTTTCATTTCTGGGTGAACTATCCTTTTAAATACAGACAAATTCTTATTCTTAATCACTGGCTGAGAGTATAACCTAAAAACAGCGGAGGCTTGCTGACATTGGAAACATGTCAGCATACTGGCAAAGCCTGAGCCATTTAGCTGTACCCTAACCTTGCAGTGGGAAACGTCTTGTGTTCCAGGTCAGGAAGATAAGCAGCTGTTGGGCTCAGAACAGAGCAGTTATTGTATTAAAAGGAGAAAAATAAAAATGCACAACAACTCAATGATCCTACTGAAAACAGAACACCCCACACTGCACCTGGTTTAAGTACATTCTACTTATAAAGATTGGGCTCCCCCACCTCACCTGCTTTTAGGGCTTTGCTCTACGTTTGTCCATTACAATCCTTTTCTGAAACAAACAGGACATGGTTAGAATGTCTTGGATTCTGCCAGCAACAAGTACCCACTTGTGGACTAGTCCAGGATGGATGCCAAGATGAAGGAACAGATTTCACATGCAAACAGAATTAAAAGATACACATCGTAATGCTGGCTTTTGCATCGTGTTTATTTCTCAAACGGTTTTGGCAACTTCTCACTCTTGTACGTCCCTATTTAATAAGAAACATGAAACATTAGGTAGCATGATGCAGACAACAGATGCATCTCAAACCATAGCAAGCTGTCCACCTAGATGGCATATTTTGGGCATCATGCCCCAATAGATTTTAAGACAGACCCAACTACTAACAAACCACAATTAGTGAGCTACAGTTTTCAATGTTTGGCAGCATTTTTGGGACCTCAACATCTTATTATTGTCTGTAGTGCCTGAGACAGATCAGTCACACGTTAACTAGTCATTTATCATTACTAGTCATTTATCATTACATTACATTTATCATCTACATATACCTCACTCCACAAACCAGCTATACTCTTGGGGAATCTGTAGAACTTCCCCCAAATTGCAAATAACACACAGATGCAGAACCAGACCTCCCATGACCATAGCAACTCATAGCAGAGCATCAAGATAAGACTGTTTTACAACCCAAAGAAATGTAGAGATTCACTCTCACTTCATTCCCTTTAAGACACACACAAAAACATTTTTTATCTGTGTGTATGTGTGTGTGTGTGTGTGTGTGTGTGTGTGTGTGTGTGTATATATATATATAATATACTGGAAATGTATAAACACATGTATCCAATTTTCCCCAAGTTACATGTCTTTCTTGTTTAATGTTTTCCTCATATATTAATCTGTGTTAAATATTATATATTAATCAGGTTAAAGTTTCAGAGTTACCCACATGTATTAATGTTTGGGATCTATGAGTTGCATTTTTGATTTTCTGAACATTAATGTCATTATATTTTGATAACTGGTTTCAATAGATGTTGAGCTAGAGGAAGTCTCCAGTAGACCTCTAAGATTGTGCCAGGCTGTGGTCTTGTCTTTCCATTTGTCAAAGACCACCTGCATCAGACTGGTTCTCTCTCATTAATACAACATCCAGCAAAGATCAACTACAGCCTAAACTAACTGCATCAGCATCCACTGTATCCACAAATCATTTATTAATATTTCTCTTTTGGAACAATATTTATTTCTCTTACATAGTGAATGGTGGAGAATAGATCTATTAACATTAACTTTGAGTAAACTTGTTCAAGAATAATGACATTTCTGGTGGAGAATGCTTTATTTGTGAACAAAACTCAATATTAATCCTCTACAGGGCAAAACTTCAGCACTGGTATGTGCATCTTGGAGATTTAACACACAGCCACTCGATATCAACCCTAAAACATCCAGTTTTACGTGAAATTTGTGAATTTAGTTTTAAACTAAAATCATATTTTTACCTTCGCACATAACTAATAAAACTCTATAACTAGGCAAACCCATGTTTAACAATCGACTGCAGAAACAAACTGATTCACAACATTTAGGTGACACGTCTGTGTTAAATGTTGGTGAAATACTCACTTTGGTGTTTGCCTGAGCTCCAGGGCTGCTTGCTCAGACTCGGACTGCGAATGAAAGCCCGTCTGGCTGATTTCAGCACGTCCATGGCGAGGTTTTGTGTTTTAAGCGGCGTCTTCAAGCGCTGCTGCTGATGGCCATGAACTGCGTCTCCTCACTCTCAACTTTGTTGTTGCCAGTGTTTCGATGCCGACATCTGTGGAAATACTTGAGTCTCGAGCCTTCTGGGCGGTGTTTTATCTGTCAATCAACATGACGTGCGAGTGATGCACATCCATATTGAAGATCCTGGAAATCACTTTCTCTTACTATTAATAGAACGTCCAGTTTGACTGATCTGACATATGCTTCTTACATATGTCGCCTTACAGCAAGACAAAAAATACATGCCACTGACGACACAGTGTAACTGTATTATCTTCATTTTAGTCGCCCTCTTGTGGCTGTAAGAGCAATTTGCAAACTTTACCTTTTAATGTCTATATGGGTGTTAATAATATACCTTGTCTTGTTCCTATCGTGTTAAAATATGATTGTTCAGCCTTACTTTATTTTGAGACAATGTTTCTATCACCTGTAAACACACATGGCAGTTACTTTAAATACATACATTCCGCTGCAAAAAAGCTAGGAGTCACTTCTAGTGTGTACATAATAATAAGGAAAATACATGCTTAAAATAAGGGCAATGTGTCAGTTTTTACTAAAAAGCCAAATTATCTAGACTGAAACATACCAGAGTGAGAGTAATTGCCCCTAAGTATTAAAACAAAAGAAAACAGATGAAGTAGATACATTCAAAACAGATGCAAACTTTTTAAGACAACCTGTTTATATAGTTGTTTGATATGTAAGCGCATCTGCTAGACTGAGTGTCAAACCCGATCACAAACAAGTCAGGTTTATCCATCTTCCACTTACACCTAATGGCTAAAAGAAAACGCATTGATTTAGGTCAAAGCTAATAAGACTTTCTCATTCCTGCCAACTCGCCACTATTGTCTTGTAGTTGTGGCCAATTACATTTTACACTAAAGCTGATGTCTATGGGTGGTCTAAATGGCAGTTAAATAAAACCTGCAGGCTTGCGATTTGATTTACTAAAGTACATTCCCCAAATAATACTTCAGTAATCAAGTACAATTGCTTTAAAGTGCTTTTATACCCCTGCATACTTTACACAATATTTAGTTTTGCTGTTTAAACATAAACAAACAATGAGAAACAAAATTCTTTACTCTCCACAAAGTTTACCAAAACAACACCAAATGCAATCCACAGTAATACTTTCCCAAGGTAAACAAAAAAATCCCCTTAAACAAACAAAGGACTAAAACAAACATATACATTATGCCCAAATCAAACCATTAACCACTGAAAAGGAAGCATTAATGGGTTGATTTTAGAGGTTTTCCTCACGGCAATGATTCCACTATAAGAGTGAAACATGTACATTGCATCATTCTCAATGTTATTAGTTGGTGGGGGGGAGGAATAGTTGGCACAAAAAATTAAACATTCAGCAAGTATTATAAAATGGCATGACCAGGTTAATGTAAACTAGAGGCAGAAACAGAGGGTCATGGCTATTGGATTAAAGTGAGCTTGTTGTCATCTGTGTGTGTTCCCTGACAGATCAACAGAAGACATCTGATATTACACGCCACATCAGAGGAAAAATGACCCATGTGATCGATTTTAACCAATCAGGTGGATTCTAGGTGTGGGTGAACATGGCATGGGGTGTGTGTGAGAATATATTTAAATGAGATATTTCAAGGCACTGTGAAACATAACTGGCAAACACCTGTTAACAAGACATCATATGCTTTTCAGCGAAGTTCTATTTCAATTTTGTCTGGTAACAAAAAGGACTTGCATTGACTGCAAAATACAACAACATTCCAAAATATTTATGCAGCATTTTGTCCACTAATACAATATGGAGATCAGTCCCTTTTTTTACATGTGGGTCTTTTCTGGGTCCTCATCATCTTGGAAATACAACAAAGTTGGAAGTTATGAAACAGCATTGGAGAAACAGACACCCAAACTATATATTCAATTCAGGTAAGAAAACACTTTCTACTTCCTCCCCAAAAAACAGATGTACAATACTATGGTCATAAATAAACATAAATGCATTCTTAATGATTTCCATGTAACTAACACAATGCCATCACAAATACTTATTTACATACTCTCTCATTGCAATACACTTTTCCCTTTTTTATTACATATGATCCACTTAAAGATGGTTTATTTATTCCAGGGAGGAAAATACCACCATTTCTGGCACATAAAATGTTTCTGTTCAACACAAAGATAGGGAGGTACTACAAAAATTGTAAAAGATCTTTATAAAGACCTCACAGATGTGACAGACAACAGAAGAACTACAACAGCCCAAAGTGCCATTTTTAAGAAATTAATTTAAGTTTCAAAAATGTTCTTAGGTACAAACAGGGCAGTTGACATCTTTTTGTAATCTCATGTCCCACTTGAAACCTCCATGTTTTGTTTCAACCAGAAAGAAGAGTCAAACTATCAAAGGAAGGGGGTAAAACCAACCAAAATACTACCCCGACCCATTGGTTTGCATACTGAACTTTTAGACAAATTATATGGGAAAGTAGAGGATGTGCATGTGGACATTCACTTCTTCATTGGCTGGTAGACTGAAGCATTGGGGTCCAAACTAGAAGGACTGCTGTCCATAAACTTGGACGAGTAGTGTGGAGTGACAGGGCTCATGCTGTTAGTCTCGGCCGAGTAGGTGATGCTGGGCATAACAGCCATGACCTCTGCGATCTTCTGTTTCAGCTCTTTGATCTCCTGCTCCTTCTGAAGAATCTGACCTGTGTGCGAGGCAATAACAAAGCAGGTAAGCAAGAGAGGAAGTTGAGAGTGTGATACTGAAACAGGAAACTGTGAGACACTGACCTTGAGCAATCTCTAGCTGCCTTTTTGCATCTCCAAGTGCAGAGAAGAGATCCAGTTTGATTCTGGTTTCGGCGCTCAGACTATTCTCCAGGTGCTGGGTTTTCTCCTGTATGGCTGACAGCGCTGACATCAGAACCTCTGTGTCTTTTTCATTTTCTTTGTATTTGTGCAACTCCTGTGTGTAAATGAAACAAGGGGGTACGTTTTAGTCAAAACTCAGCCTGAGAGCTCTGGAACAGGTAAAGTGAACATGCTATTGCATTTGCAGTCAGTGAAGTTACCAGCCTCATTTCTGGCTCATTTTCTCTGTGTTTTCTCCTCATCTCAAAATGAGGACATGCACAAACATCCCTAGTCATACATATTATGCAAAATGTGTTAAAAACATTTATTGGCCCATAGCAACAATATTTCATGCAACTTATATGAACTATAACTATATTGGAAAACCAATCATAAATGGAAAATACTGAATATTTGATTAAACAGATTGACTCACCAATTAAATAAAAATGTTTCTCTTTCATCTACCACTATTTGTTATTATTGGCATAACCTTTACAATATTGAGTAGTCTACAACAATGCCCAAATAGCTATTTGGCTGTTGTTTAACATTAGATGTAGGTGACAGTAGTCGGAAATTGGGATTAAAAACTACATTTTACTACATTTTGATTAAAAACTACAAAAACAAACATTTTCTTCCTCTTAAGCATTAATGAAAGCACATCATGTCATGACAGGAAATGATGTCACAGCGGTGACTCACCTGCGCTTTGAGTTCTAGCTCTCTAATTTGCTCCTCCTTTAGTTTCATGTCATGCGTGAGCTTCTTGCATTCAGACTCCAGCTCACGTACTCGACTTCTCAGCGAGTCTGTGCACTCTCCTCTGTGAAGAGAAGAGAGAGTGAAGCCCACCGGCGCACAGAGACTAAACAACAAGATGCGAAAACGCACGCACACCTCGTCTTACCTGGAGGCAGCGGCTAGAGCGGCAGCGCGCACGGCTGTGGCCTCTTCCACCTTTTTTCTCTTCTTCTCCTCTGCGAGCTGCTTTTCCAAAGCGACTCGTGCTTCCTGTTCCGCCTTAAGTCGCTTCTCCAGCTGCACGATCATCTGCTTGTCCTTTTGCTTGGCCTGCACGGCATTATGGAGCCTGAAACAAGCACACATGATGAATGCAGAAGAAGAGCGGGTGTCCATTAGCATAGTTTTGAACGTGACACTATCTTCACACAGAACATAGAGCTGTCAAGAAACTCTGCAAAAGGGCGGCAAAAGATATAATATATCGTAAAAAAGTTATGATTATATTATCGTAAAATATCGTATATATATATTCAAAAATATCGTAAATGTGCATATCACAATATGCATATCACAATTGTTTTGCAATAATTGATTGTAATACTTCCAAAAATTATGTAAATGAAAGTTTTAGGTTGATGCAGAGAGACTGGCATGCAGAAAGAATCTGAAACGAGTTGGTTATTTAATTTTTAGTTTTTAAATATATTTTAATATAATTGAAATTGATTTTAAAAACTTACAGCATTATCATACCACATATAGCAAGCCACACTATTTAGCATGTTATTGCATTTTTCTATATTATGCAGCCCCACTGCGGGACATTTAGAGTAGACCTAGCTATTGATGTCTCACTTGTTTTGCAGCAACTCGTTCTCCTGGCGGAGCTGTCCCAGTTCAGAGCGCATGCTCCTCTCAGCACTGCTCAAAGAGTTCATCTGACTGCGCAGGTCCTGCTCCACCTGTCTGCTCGCCTGCAGGTCCGCCTTCAACTTCTTTATGTCCAGCTCAAGCCTGCAGCCGCAAAAACACAGCAATTAAGCACGACAAACATCACTCATCAACGTCAATCAATCAGTGAGTTTGATTCTAACCGAATCAGGAATCTTACCGCACTAACGCATCTGGCTTACTGAGCTGGTTATTAGGTATACAGTTCTCCATCAGATCTCTGTTAGGTGCAAGGTTCTTCCCCGCACACTTCTGTTTTTTTTCGCTCCTATTGGACGAGGAGGATGGAACGCTGCCATTGGTGGAGTTGTGGCTATGGGGGGAGGAGTTTTTGTAATGCTTGGAGAAGGCGGGGCCTCCAACCTCCTCTTTCAGAAACAGGTTCTCGGAACTGCTGCCAAGCTCATTGTTGAGTCTCTTAGCGTTCAGGTGGTTCTCCATGTATTCAATGTCCTGTAGCTTTGCATCCACAGTCTGTAGTATGTTATTGTTTATTCCTATGCTGTGCTGGTGCTGTTTTTTGTCTTTCCCATCTTTGCCCTTGTCTTTGTACTCCAGTTCTGGTATAGAAATGGGAGGTTTCTTGGTACCAGCACTGCCGTTTTGGGCCACCAACACGGTGTCTGCCTCTGACGTGCATTTAGAGGCAGCTGCCAAATAAATCAGAGAGACTTGTGGGTTAGGAGACAATTCTGTTTGACTGGTATAAATACAACAAATACACAACGAGTTGAAAAGCATCATTAATTTATGAAGGATTCCTTAAGAACATTTCCATACCACTTTATATCCACCCTGACATCCACAACTGGTTTCTTGCACCATCATTTATTTTTTGTCTCTGGAAGTTTTCAAATTGTTCCAAATGTAAGAGAACAATATCGTTGGGAACACTTTCATAGCATTTTTTTTCCTAGCTAAAAAAACAATTAAACATTGACAGCCAATCAAATCCATTCAAATTTAAAGGGTTTGTGCATTTACTGCAGCGCACAAGCTTAGAATAAACATAGCTTATTCACGTAAACAAACAAACAAGTGCTATACATTCATATATGACTGCATGTCGATAACATTGAATCTCATCAGTTCTTTGTGTCTCATGACAAATTGTCATACACAGGTTGTCAAAGATATACAAGAACCAATAAAATTATCTTATTGACATGCCGCCATATTTAAATTTATAGCTCTGTTCTGTTCGTTTACATAGATATGTATTGTACCAATCTATAAATATGTGAAAAGTGTTATATAAATGTTAATAATATATTAATCAATATATTATTAGAAATTATTCATCAAAATTAACCCACTGGAGTCATTTGGATTACTTTAATGATGGATTCATGTGCTTCTGTGGCTTCAAAATGTTGGACCCTGATCAATGACATTATAAAAGCTGAGAAAAGCCAGAACAGCCAGAGTTATTTATTTAAACTCTGATTGTGTTCGGCTGAAGAAAGAAAGTCATGTGTATCTGAAATGACATGAGGATAAGTAAATTATGAGAGAATTTTCATTCTGGGGTGAACTAATCCTTTAATGGTCTGAGAAAAGACATCCAAACCGTCAGTTAAATTCAATGAAAATCTCCTTGAATAATAGGTCCCATTATACAGGCACATGGTTTCTCGTATCACTGTTACACCGATGACGCCAAGATCTTCTCTTTCCAAGCGAATGAACACACAGCAGCGGCACGCATCACAGCCTGTCTGGAAGACATCTCAGCTTGGATGAGAAAACACCCCCCACAACTCAACCTAGCTGAGGCTTCTTGTCTTTCCAGCCCACTCTACAGCTCCAGACAATTTCATTCCAATTTTCTCAACTAGGTTCAATACCATAATACCAACAAAAACAGCCAGAAACCACAATGTAGTCTTTGATGACTAGCTAACATGATTGCCATCATGATTGTCTTAACCATGTGATCGGAGCATGTAAATTTACACTACACAACTACACATCAGGAATATCAGGCCTTGTCCTGATATGTAATACATGTAATACAGCTCCTGATATGTAATACATGTAATACAGCTCCTTGTCCAGGCTCTTGTAATTTTGAGGCTGGACTACTGCAAAGCTCTGCTAGATCGTCTTTTAGCACCTTCACACCCTCCTACACATTTACACTTCATCCAAAACTTTGCGGTCAGTGAATGAGCAGCACCTTCTGGTACCTTCTTCAAAGGGCACAAAATCCCTCTCCTGCTCATTCACCTTTACAATTCTTTGCTGGTGGAATGATCTTCCAAACTCTGTTCGCTCGGCTGCATCCTTCACAAAAAACAGCTAAAAACAGCCTAAAAACCTGTGAATATTTCACAAAAATATGTTAACTGCTCTTCCTTTTCTAAAAACATTAACCTCTAACCTGTTTTTCCCTCTCTCCCTCAACAGGTATAATCTTCCTCATAAGGTATAATAACATATTAAACAACTGTTGGAATTTTGGAATCATCTGTTGGAATCATATTACAGTCTCCCCTTAATACATCACTTTGTAGTTTTCCTCACCTTGCGAGTCGCTTTGGATAAAAGTAAATACCTAAATGTAAATGAAAATCCTGTTTCTCATGATTTGTTTCCTGTCAAATACTTCAAAGATGACAGTATGACCTCACCATCTTCATTCTCTCTCTCCTGTCTCTGCATCATCTGCTGTTCTGGTGGCAGAGCCTGCTGCAGGAGCTGCATGTAGAACTCGTTCTCTTTCTGCACCTCCTTCTGCTTCCGCAGGCGCATCTTATAGCTCACGTAACTCTTGAAGCCGAAGCCCAGCGTTACCACTGGATAGCCAATGCTGCAATCACAGGAAAGAGTATTACAACACAGCCGTGATTTTGATGACTAGAGTGACTGATGACTCAACATCACACACCTTCAGAAAATGGCACGCTCCCATGCGCTGCCATGGAGACGCCACCAGTGCGTTTACAAATACGGCACTAACTGCTGTGCTACAAGTATCGCAGTTACATCACTTATCAACTATACTTTTAAAAAAATGATTCTTAATTAAAATAAGGCAGTGTTGAATGGTGTGAGTATTAATATGGTTACAATAGAATTTATATGCTTTATATGTCTATGAGGTGTACAGATATATCAAAGGCTTCCGTGTGATTCTGTGATTAAAGGTGAAGTGTAATTTTTTATGTTAAAAACACAGAGAATGAAATGTATACAGTTTATTCTCCTCGACAACTGTAAATATGCTATTATATTATATTAAAACATTGCTTTACATGTAAAGCAGTAAACTTATACATTTAAACAAAATGTTTTCTCAGTCATATGGCTGGGAGTGATAGAGTGATGCCATGTGGGCCAAAAATGCAAACCGATGAACTAGGTTTTTTTATTTAGTCAAAATGATAAACAGTTTTCAGTATCTGTCAGTATATGTCTTTTAAAGTGTGATAAATGACAGAAAACTTACTGTAAACATGATCTCTGATCACAACCAGCCCAACATAGCAACACTGACTCAACCAAAGTTATTACTAAAGTAGTTTTTGCAAACTAAACAGTCAAATTTGCAATATCTGATAATTGTGATTTAAAAGCATAATTTAAACATTACTTATTTTACATGTGCTAACCCGTTATTTTACTTTCTAAAATTTCAGACAACAATTATGAAAATGATTGACAATTGTATTAAGTGGTGTCAAATAAATAGTTCAGTTTTATATAAGTACAGCTGATAGAAGACAGCATTCAGTAACCCCAGGCTATACGATTGTAGTGAGATCAGAAATGAAAATAAAGTCTTACCAGTGAGCAGCGAATGGACGGCAGAGATCTACATGAAAGTGTTTGAGATCCTTGAATCGTACGGCTGCTTCGATGTACACAAAGAGAATCCAGAGAGAGACAGTGGGCAGACACACACCTCGCTCTGTACAGAGCACAAAGAAAGAACAACTGTTTATTATGCCTATCAAAAGATCTCAGTTTTACCACAGCATAACAACACTAATAATGATTTACCATAGTAGACATAGTTCCTAATTA
>JAZGTK010013023.1:0-14551 GCA_036877625.1 Ambastaia sidthimunki | reverse complement strand
AAAACACTTAAAGCAAGTTGGTAACATTTACAACCACAAAAAATCTACTGTACAACCCTAATGCTGTCATCTGACGCAGTGTCAATGTTTCTGCGATCAATAGCTTTTAATTCTGTACTGTAAAGAATAATTTTGTAACGAGGGAGAAACTGAAGTGAGAACAGTTTATTGTGTTTAAACATAGCATAAGCCTTGCATACAGCTGTATGACTCAGCTTTGCTGAACTGGTATGTTTTCTTCACAACAGAACCACAAAGAAAATAGTATCACTTGTATAGGATGTCATAATGGCCAGGACGGTACAGGAGGAAGATACGTGGCTCACTTCCTTCAGGGAAGATATGATGGTTCACTGTTCCACCTTCTCCTCTGTCCATGTATTCCACTAATATGGGCACATTCAGTGCCTGTGCCAGGGCAATGATATGGATGTGGTCACTTTCTTTTGACATGGGTTCCACCTCCTAAAAGGTGGAAAAGGTAAACATGGTTTATAAGGCCAAGTAAAACCAGTAAAAGATCATATTCCTGACAACAGAATACAATGTAGCTACACAGTGTAGTAAAACAAACCCTAACCAAAGGTAATTTTATAACTGTTTTGTCAATACAATACACATTGCCTTGTAAATGCAAAACATCATTATTCAATGCAATTCATAACTAAATGGAAAAAACACAATAAAGAAAAAAAATAGTACAAATTTGTAAAAATAGTAAAAAGTTAAAAGTAGTAGTAGTAAGCATTACAATCTTGCCGCTCTCTCACCTGCTGGCAAAACTCTTTGACAGAGCGACCGCCCTCTATGAAGTGCTGAAAGAACACATGTTCCTGCTGCAGGTATCCGGAGGTGAGAAGCCTCAGGTAAACCACTATGTAGTCAGACACGCTCTGGTCATTAAAGGAGCTCAACAGTTCGCCAAATGATTGCTGCTTTTCACACAGTTCAATCAAGTCCATAAACTAACAAGAGGGAGAAACCACAGCAAGCAAAAAATTACTTCTGTGGGTCAACATAATTTATGCATATTCATGCTTGGTAAAATTGTTTTAGGATTTTAGTGATGCATAATTTGTTAAAGAAACAAATGTACAAATTACTTACCGTGTTGTGAAAATCTTCAATAGTAAACTCAGTAAAGCCCTGGTTCACAAGGTCCAGTTTGCTCTTAGCAGCCACAGCTTTAAACCTAAAGCACAGAGATTAGGGTTCAAAGGAACAAATTCACAAACTATAGTTGTTTCCCACTAACAAAGCACAACAATATATTTTAACATACACAGAATTGCGTTGAAGGCAGGTAACCAGCTAGTGCAGAGGTCAACAACTGAAGGCACATGTGCTAGCATTAGCATGTAGAGGGATTCACCATAGGATGACCATACTAAACAGGACATTACCTTTGCAACTCTTTGCTGTCCTCCAGTAGTGACTCCAAATGTGCAAAGCCAAACGCTCTGTAGAAACAGTTCCCATCCGGCCTTGTCTTCCGAATGCAGGAATATTTTTTGTGAAGGTCCTATAGATGACAGTATGTGGTATTTATAATTTAACAAAATAAGGTTTTACAACGTTTCATTTTTTTAGCTAAGGCTTTGTTCAGACAGTCAGTAAAAATCTTTTTGTTTGAAAACCATGAAATCAGATGTTTGTACCCCTAATCTAAACCAAACTGATCTTGAATTCCATCTCAGTCTAAATAATCAGATTAAGTGCAATATTTCCTCAGATTAGTTGCAATATTTCCTTTCCTGAAACAGTGAACTGTGAGACATTCACTTGAAAATGAACAATCAATACATAGTATATGCACAAAATTCCCATGCAGCACTGTCAGTTCAGCACTGTGGTGAAAAGTCATGATAGATACTGGATACTGTCTGAACAAATGGATCAGATGTCATAATTTGCAAAATGAGTGCAGACAGTCAGCCTTAAAGATTGGATTTAAAATTGGATTTGTGTGCAGTGTGAACAAAGCCTAAATTAGCTCATAAAAGTACAGTCACCCTTATCTTGAGTTGGTAGATGTTGTCCTCTGCCGCATATTCACTCTGAAGAACAGTGAGGTCTTGTCTGTCTGACACTAAAGGATTAGTGGTGGCTATCTATTAAAAGAAAAATAAGCAAATAAAGTAATAAAATTAAAGTATTAGTTCACCCAGAAATTGTCAAAAAGTTATTGGTCAAAAGTAACCTATAAGTGACCTATGAAAATCTTTGGCAACAAATGTTAACAAGTTTGCTGCAAATGATAACAAGTAATTGTGGTCCATGATGACTGTGTGAAACAAAAACAGTGTGATGTGCTTGCACTACAACTACTACTTCAGCATTTTATCATGAGAGTCACTGTGTTGCCATGGTTTCTGCTGCAGTACAAGTAAAAAACTGGATAAACACGGATATTACATCACTGACAAGTGACAAGGGACATGCACAATTTAAAATTGCGAACTCTGGATTTACAAATACTAGGAAAAGTGTGTGATAATGTTAGCACACAATTGAAAAAAACATAACACTGCAACTGGTTTTTAGATACTAAATACAAAATACATATTGTGCCTCCAACAGCAGATATTAATTGTATTTAAATGAACAGAGTAATCATTTTGCTTAACAACTTGTGTGACAGAAAAAAGACAAAAGCACAGGCTTATATTTACTATTTCTTTAAGTACAGCACCTCCAAATAAAATTCATCATTGAAAACTAACAATGTAAAGAACATAACCAACAGTACTTAACTACTTATCAGTAGTTTTCCCTAAAAATTAAGTTTTTATCACTCACCTCTTGCTGAATGCGGTCCTGTTGTGCCATAATGGCCTCGTCATATGCGAGGCAGTTCACTCCTGTTTAAAAAAAACACCAAGGACGAAAAGCATGGAAGTCAGTCACAACTACGTCTTTTTTATTATTATTATTTTTTTAATCAAAGGTTAGACACCTTCCACAGAAGAACACGACCCATAACCCTGCGCCAAATATTTCTTTTTCACATATTCAGAGCTGTCGATAGCCCTGCATAGCTTTAGTTTGGTTCAGCTACACGATGCCGTCGCATCCTGAATCCACCGCTAATTCATACAGTGGGGAGCGCAGAAGGCCACTGTACAATCAGACGTAATGTAAACAAACGTGCGCGTGGGGACCTCCAAGTTTTTGACTTTCCAAACGTCGACGACTGACTGTACCACTAAATACAAACTGAGGTACACCACATATCATTGGTAATACGTATCCGTATATAGAAATGATCACATTCTTGTTACGTTGTCTTAAATGATTAATTTTGCTATACTGTCAACGAAGACGTCAAATGGTCATTTTATTACCGCGAAGTCCTACTCAGTGTTTTAAACGTTATTAGGCTCTATAACATATGCCGCTTTTTGTAAATGCAGCCTCTAGTTACTATACAGCTAATGGTGTTGCTATGCCTTTTCTGCTGCTAATGCATTAGGCAATGCAGATTTTTTTTCACACGCAAGGGACACCACTCGTTGTTTTGCTTAAGCATGTCAACTGATTTTTATGACAGCGTTAAAAGCAATGTTATTTTTCCACTTACCCTCCACCTCTCCCTGTGATGTTTCCTGCTGCTCATCCGCCATCTTGATTTAATTATTTTTTCCGCCGCCCCCTTCATTCTATGTAAACTTCCGGATCATGTCATGCGGTGTGTTTAAAATGTTATTATTAAAACGATTTGCTTTTCAGGCGAGCAGTTTTAAAAGCTGACGAAGAAGCACCGATGGCATCATACATACAGTCTGACAAATTAGTATACACTTTTACCTTTATGTTAATTTGAGTTTATCTATGATTTACTTATTTAGTTATTATAGTACTCAAGTAAGGTACATTAAATTCTATTATCGGTATTAAACCTGCTGTGAGGGTAATCTGTAGTTTGGAATTTGCAACAAGCATGTTTCCCCCATCAATTTATAAACTATAAAGCCCATCTACCTCCAAAATCCGCCCAGCAAGTTTCTGATTGGTTGACGCGCATGTCCAGACCATTGAGCTTCAGAGCATTGCGCTGTACAGTAGATTGAGTACATCTGACATATGTGTACAGTTCATCTTAAATAACTTACGTACACAGGACGCCTGATTTTGATACGTCTTTATATACCGTGTTACAAAACATTGACTTAGACTAGTTTAAAGTGAAAAGTAATATAACAATTATGTATAACTTGTGTTCACAGAGCTGATCGAAAACATGAACAAAAAAGAAACATGGGACAGATTCTACACAGAGAATGATAGCAAAGGCAAATTGCAAGATTTTGAGTGGTTCTTTGGACTTCATTCTTCCTGTAGTCCATGGCATGTCTCAATTCCACAGTGGCCTGTTACTTGTCCTGGACATGGGCTATGGCAGCTGCTTTGTTACCTTGTATACAGAAATTCCCCATGTGCTTTCAAGGTCACCGGCACTGTTATTTTCCCTGTGGACATACATCTTCAAGCTGGACTTTATATTGGATAAGGGTACAATAGATGCTTAGTTAAGTCTAACAAAGGGGAGGTTAAGACTGGTCGGAAAATAAGACAATGCCTAGAGGTGCTGAGGCCATCAGGAAATCTCTTACAATCTCTTACAAGGAAATCTCTTTGATGAGGATTCTGATGTCAGGCTTATATGGCTGGAGAGAGAGGTTAGAGGAACAGATGTGGCACCGGATGTAGGAGTTCCAGACGTGGGGGAATTAAGAGGGGTTAGTTTTTGCTATGAGATTACTCTTCATATTGTCCTGTTGAAACATTTTACACATGTAATTGAAGTTTACATGAAAGAATTTAATAATTTTTTTAATGATTGTTGCTTATGTCATGTGATCATGGTGGAGTTGATATGACAAGGCCCAGAAAAGAAGACAAAGTGACCAGGCCAAAAGATATGTGTGCTTACAGAGACAAGCAGCCTGAAATTACAGAAACATCTAAAGTTGACTCTGAGGATGATATGAGCCCATAATCAGATGCAGTGCTACACAAAAACATGGGACAAGTGATAGACAAATGCATAAAAAAAACAATTGAAAAAGGCCAAAAGAGAGGAGAAAACAAGTGGTTACAGGAAGTCTGTATCTTTAAGATAAACAAAGACCTGGTGATGACAGACAACAAAGACAGTGTAGCAACAAGATGGAGATGGAAAACTGAAAAGATCTGTGAGTAGCCAATTCATGTTTGATGATTGTGCTTTAAAGCTCCCAATTCCAACTGGGCTACACAAGTCCTCAATGGATTGGTTGCTCAACTCCCTATATTCATGAAAAAGCCAGAAAGTGGATAAGAGCAGTTGAAGTGGAAATGACAGGAAGATACTGGCACTAGGAGACATCAAAGCACTCCTAACCAAGTGTTTTGGAGAATCCAATCTGAGTGAAATACTAAAGGCAGCTAGTTTGCAAAAAAGCAATAGAAGGCTGACTCTAAATGGAGTGCTTCCTGACACAGACAGAGCCACCATGTTGTGACAGGTGTTGAGATAAGAATATCCTACATGAATGGATGCCAAAAGCCTAAAAGGTGAACAGATAGAAAAGACAAAGAACCCTATAACTCATGTTAAAATACAGCTGAGAAGATGGAAACAAGGGTTGAAGAGAAACCCAAAGAATGATCTATTAATGGCTATTAATCATCTGTTAAAGATCTATTAATACAATTATTGGTGCTATGCCACCACCTGTAAAAACAACCTTGAAAATGTGATGGACATGAACTCCAAGACACATAAGGAGTTTTGTGACCATCTCATCCATGCAGTTAAGCAATACAGAAAGAATCAACTCAACAAAAAAAAAAGAAAGACAGATACAAAGAAAGCTGGCACAGTTACAATCTGAACAACTGTACCTATGTACATCAGACTAACTACTGTGATCATGATTTCTTTAAAAAATGGTTTCAAACACCACACTCTGTTACACTTCTTACACTTTATGTAGGCAAAGGATCGCACTGGTGAATATTAAGCACCCTTTTGCGATGCTGAATGCGTAGCATATTTAGGACGTCCTGATATAGATATGATGATAGAGAAAGGAAACTGAATGAAAACCCAAATATATGTATAGCCCCTGAGAAAATAGAAATCCCTACATATATATATAGAGAGAGATTGGCATATGAGAATTATGAGGAAACAATTGGCAATAGAAGATATTTGGGAAAATTTAAAAGCTATAGAGAAACTAAAGACCCTGAGAAAAACAAAAGTGAAAAACAAAAGAAGTGACAGACATTGCTGGAAGAGATGCAGTCACTCAGGATTGGATTTAAACCCTATTTGGTAACTGAAAGGGTTGGTTAGCACAATAACCAACCCTAGCACAATAACCAACCAAAGCAAAATTAGCACATTGTTAGCTGTATCATTTATTGTTTTTGCTTTGCACTTTTGTTTTGTTTTTCCTTTTCTTAGATCCCTCATGGCTAAAGCCACAGCCAAGATGTCATTGCAAACATAAGTTAACCTCCATCTACGTGAGGGATCAAGTGACATTATTCTTAGTATGTTTTCTGAGACTCATCATAATGAGGAAGATGATAGTGGGCTGTATAAGAATATAAGTGTGAACTTAAGTGTGAAAATGTAAATGAGGGAAGCCATTTTCTTCTTTATATTTCTTTATTAAGAGTAAGAAATATATTTAATAATATATAAGAAATATAAAAATATATTTAATTTAATTTTTGTGATGCCCTTTAATTTCAACCTGTTTAATTTTATTAAGTTATTGCAATATTAATTATATAGTTTAATTATATATTATTAAACTATAGTTTAATTATATAATTATAATTAATTATATATAACAAAGTAGAACTTGCTGCACTTGGATTCAAGCACTTCAGAGCCTTTTTGATTTGTGTAACGTTATTATGTGTTACTTAGCAGTAGTTTCATATTCTATATGGAAATTTTAAGACATTTTTTTTATAAATTATCTTTTACATGTTTAATACATTCCCTAAGTAACTATTTCTACAAAACCCGTACAGCTGGAACAACATGCATGGTTCATAAATTAAATAAGTCAAATGTATTTTAAAGGCCAATATTCTGAGTTTTTTTTAAATAAAAGTTTCATTATGTACAATAAATGCCATTGCAGGCTGGAAAAGGGCATAGATTACTTAATTATGAATACTTTTATGCAAAAAGTTTAGTAATATTGTAATTACACCTCAGGGAACAAAATAATAAAAAAAGTCTGTGTAGTGACCCCTTTGAGTTGAGATGAAAAAAGGAATTGACTGCTGCTTCCAGTAAGCTGTAGGTTGTTGTCTTTATGAACAAAATATTCTTCTACTTGGGCACATACATGTTTATTTGCCAAACTAATAATAAAACTAAGAAAACATTGTACATATTTTATTGTTCTTCAAATAAAGTTTAAGCATTTCAATATTGAGGACTTGAAAATGAATTTTTATTTTGTGACTCCCTCTACTGGAAAAGATGCAGAACTACAGCTTTCATCAAGGATGAAATGGTTGCGTATTTAAAAGTTTAATTAAAAAGTTTGTTTAATTAATCTCCCCTTTAATTAAACAAATTCATTAAACTTAGCATGTTACCTCAGAATGTCCTGTCTTTCATAAAAAAATTTTTAATCCAAATTCAGCAGACAGGTTTCAAAGAGTACAATGAATTATGATTAGCCTGTTTTTCACATATTATACGTATTTGTAAACCTGAACTTCTATTTACATACAATACAGGCATATTATTCACAATAAAGATTTTTTTGAGGGTTCAGGACCATTTAATGCATAATATTATGATGTACATAGATATGTATGGTTTAGCAAGCCTGACAGCACCTAAAACAGGCATGAAAATGACATTCATTAAATTCTGGTAATTTATTACAGAAATGATTACAAATTAAAAAAACATTATTAAATCTGCATTGAAACTTATTTTGGACCTTTAAAATAAGGAATGTCTTGAATGACACAAGAGTGAGTAAATTAGAAATTGTGAGAAAGTTTAATTTTGGGGTGGACATATCCTTTAATATATCTTGTTATTACTGGAGTATTCAAACTGCTAAATTTCTGGACCTCTAGTCACTTTGGATCGTCTGCCAAATGCATAAATGGAGACTGTCTCTTAAAGATTCTTTCATCACCTAAAGATATGCGCAAGTTGCATGTACAATGTTGCAACACTGACTCTGTTATATGTCTAACTTTCTAATGTTTACATTTTTCCTTATATGAGGGGATTCTATTAATTATCGTTTTTCCTATACAGTTGTCGTGATAAGTGGCAGAACTGTGTTAAGATCCAGCCTTGTATGTAACAAATTGTTCTTTTCATCACAGGAACCTGGAAAAAGAGATATTGTATGACATTAGAACTTACAGATGAAGAGAACATTCCCATTAAATGGGAAAACTAACACCATTTAACAAGTAAAAAGAAGTAAATACCTACTTGTTACTTAAATTTTATTATTACTTAGTCAGACCTCTGCACCCTTTACAAATTGTTTATTCTTATTCCCAGATATCTGCCATTGGAAACTTCTGAGAATCAAGTAGCAACCTTAACTGTCAAACTCAACCAGGTAAGTATGTGTTCCTGTAGCTCAACTGGTAGAACATTGCGTTAGAAGCATAAAGGTTGTGGGTTCGATCCCAGGGAACACAAGTACTGATAAAAATGTATACCTTAAATTCACTGTAAGTTGCTTTGGATAAAAGGGTCTGCCAAATGAATAAATGTAAGTGGTAAATATTAAGCTCTGTCTCATTGTGGTTACATAATAAGGCCCAGATGGGTTGTTTTGTGGGAAATCCTAATTCCACAAAGTACATTTAATGACTAGTGAATGTGTAGAACTTCTGATTCTGTGCATAACTGATTAAAGCAACAAACTTAAATATGATCATGTTTTTTACTGGGTACTAGTGATTCATTGGCTCCAGTGCTGACTTTTCACAGTTGAAATGAAGAAAGATAAGAAGAAATCCAGAAGAAAGATAAATCTTGTTTTATCTTGACTTTCCTGATACATTCTGTTACTTCAGTAAAACAAAGGTGTGTGTTTGCGAGTACTTACCATCATGGATTTCTATTAATTCACAATTTCTAGTGCAACCCCACAATCTCTACGGCAAGAGGAGGAGGTCACAGGGAGAGAAGGAAAGATGAATGAAGGCAGAGAAAAGGAGAACATTTGTTCTAATGTCTCAGAAAAAGGTAATACCTCACAGATGGGGCAAAAAACTTTCTGTAGATGTCAAACACGTCTGTTCTCTCCAAAAGAACAGACCACACCTGTGACAAGTCAACGCCACAGAACTAAAAGCAAGCAGGCTAAAACTCTACCACAAATTGAACATTATTACTGCTTGCTTAGAGTTAAGTCAGGACTATATATGTGCATGTGGTTATTATGAGGCTAAATGTGAATGTGTTTTAAGGTAGTTATTTTATGTCTGTTTTTCCAACTCCATCTGACAAACCATCGGGTCGCATTGATCCTCAGACAGTCATTTTAATTGGAGAACAGAGGGTTTGTGCAAGTTCTGCTAATTTAAAAGCTGATTAAAAATTATACATGCAAAGGTACCACCTCAACCTGCTTTCCTAGGTGAGGCTAAACATACATATTGTATTGTCTAGTTGTACAATGAGGCAAGTTACTGTGATTATTCTTGATGCAGCAGTAATGACCTACAGTGGAGACATTTTTCATAACCATGAGAGAAAATTAAAATATTGCCCTTAACTAAACAAAAAAGTCAATGCTATCCTCCTAACAATCCTCCTAATATTGCTTTTGAACAATAAGTTCAGAATTAAAATTGCTTTTGAACAATTCAACAGGGCATGACATCAGCTTCACAATTGTCTATTGAGATTTGGTCTATCAGAAAACAATGTGGTGTGTTTGTTTTGGGTACATCCCTTCTTTGAACTGTTCTTTTTTTGTGGAATGTAAAGTTTTTCATGATTTATAGCTGTAAATGTTTATTACAATTTGAATGCATGTTTTCTTCAGTTAATGGTCATTTTTATCATTGTACCAAAGCAGGTCAGTCTTGCAAACATTGCTTCCTGGGTCAAGGTACCTTGAATTTCAAAATCTTCACGGCAACAACCACCACATGATGTCACCCGACGTCTGCAGTCATCGTTACGGCAGCGAATACCGCAGTATGTGAGCACTGATGAACGCCTAAAGGATCCGTGTACGGATCCGCCGCCCCTCCCTCCGCTCGCTCCGGAGATCGGCCATGTTGCCTCTCGCGCTTGTTCCGGTATCAGGCACGAGCGTTTGAGCAGCTCGGCCGCAGTACGACAACGATCCGCCTCCAGTGAAGCCCGTTTCACCGCAGCCCAGAGCCAATCATGGATTTTACAACCTGACTGTAGATGTTACTTCTTGGACGTTAGTCTCAGCGCAAAGCCGCAAACGTTTCATTCAATACAAGAGCCATTTCTCACCCTTGGGTGGCAGAAGACGGTTTCGTGGATCTTTAGGATTTTCGGGATTGATTATTTGTAAAAGGCAGCAAGATCTTCACTATAAACACTCACGGTTGTTTTTCTTCGTGTCTGTGGTCACTCCAGCGCCTTTTGTTTTGTTTGTCGGAATCTGACTGTTGATGTTTTTCACCTTTTGTTGACAGTTATTGTATTTTGAAGGTCGATAAAATTGTTTTTGGTCGGCCTAACACTTAATATCGCTGTATACATACCACGCAGAGGTACAATTAGCTTTCTGTTCGTCTTCACAGTCTCTAGCTGTAGTTTTTAAGATCTGAATTGTTTTAGAAGTCTTGTGGATTTGGTAGAGAATCATATAAATTTACGTCAGTTCCATGTTATAGTCTTCAAATCCTTCATAAATCCCTTTTGAGGAGCTACTGTTGATCTGGATCCACAGGAGACTTTAAATCAAGTTTCTCTTCATATGGACTATCAGTCAGGTTTCTCATATGGATTAATGCTGGGCTTCAACTTGTTGATTGCTGTTTGCGTGGCTAGTTCTGGCTAGCTAGCAGCGTTCATCTATCTGAAACGCCACAAATAGCCTCTGATAACCAGCTTATAAATGCTTGTCCACCACTGAAAAGTTTTTCCGTTGATATTTACCCCCATTGGCCCTGTTTTTGACAATCCCAGGGCGAAAATGTCAACGCGGCCGCAAGGTGTAGGTGTTATAGAGAATTCAACAAGCCAGGTGAGATACATCTTCACTTTGTGCCTAAACTAACGTATTACTTTTCTCTGTTATAATTGGAAATGATGTGTCTTATGCTTTTGCACCAAATTATACTTATGTTTTGTATAATCAAGTATAGAGCCTAAAGTTATGTGACAGGTGGCTATAAGAACGAAACGAATCAGTTCAGGGACTTTTCCTAACTTAACATGGCTTCCCTTAACTGTTAATGTTTAGGTTATTCAAGGTTTTATTATCCTTACTGTAGATGTCATGAACGTGGTACGTTGATATGACTGATTAAGCCTCAGTAATGTTTCTACTGTAAGTCTTCCCAGCAGTTCAATGGATAAACCACAGCGTCATCCTATATCAGCCACAAAAATGCCAACTGCTGTCACCAATTTTACATGCTAAGGCTCTAGTCTGCCAATATAAAGTTACCCTAGAGCTGTCAATAGGAAAATCAGTCCACAGGTGTTGCATTTGTCTTGGAAGCCATGAAGAGTGTAGCCTTGTGATAAAGCACAGATTGCAGCGTGAGTACCAAAGGATGGAAAATTGAGCCATGCAAATTGAGATTCAATGCTCATTAATAAGTCATGCTGAGTGTGCTTCATGCCATACGAAAGCTGGGCAGCCCTAGTGTATGTATTTTAATGAAGATAGAAGGACTCCTTGTCCAGCTCTGTGGATGCCCTTTTAAGATCTCCAGCCTCTTCTTCAGAGGGTGTCTGTTTCAGCAGAGGAAACGTGTGAAAAATGAATCAGTGGTGTTAATCATACTAGTGAGGTTGTGGGTGAGCAGCCTGCTTTGTAGGAGGAGAGGTATGAAAATGTGTTATTATTTTACATTATACACCACAGGTTTGTTCTGTACAGGGACTGATGCTTTGCATAAAAATGGAGCAGAGGTTGCATGTATATTTATGTTTATGACTCGGACCATGCTCTGCATTTCAGGACTGTGATCTTTAATTTGCTGTGCTGAAGGGATAGTTCACCCAAAAATGAAAATTTTTCCATCATTTTCTCACCCTCATGTCATTTAAAACCTGAGAAACACAAAAGATATTTTGATTTTGGTAACCACACAATGACAGCACCCATTTACTTCCGTTGTATAGAAACAAAACCACAAAGACCTTTCTCAAAATATCTTTGTTTTCCACAGAAGAAAAAAGTCATATAGGTTTGAAACGAGGGTGAGTAAATGATAAAAAATGTTCATTTTTGGGTAAACTAGCCTGTCCCTTTAAGCCATGTTAATATTAATACCTGTGGATAAGACAAATATAAGTTTTTTCCAGAACATGCTATGCTGAGCATGAATAAGGTACCATTTGGCCTGTCACTTTGTTCACCAGTATTGTGGCATCCTTGTCTAAAAAACACAAACACTTCCACAAATAAGAGTGAACACAGGCTTCCCTTGTCCTCAGTCACCCAGTGTCACCTTTCTGGTGCTGTGACCTGACACCATGGGCTTGTGTTACAGTTTACTGAAATCCCAGCACCCACAAACACAGATTTGGAGAGAGAGAAAGCCCTACACCTGCCCCTCACCTCTAACGCCTGGGTATGGACGTTTTAGCTAAATCATCCAGTTTTGGACCTGCACTCTCAAAAAAAATAAAAATTGTCCCCATTTACTTTCTTAATACACATTTCTAGTCTTATTGTGCGGGATTCATCGGTGTATGCAAAGAAAATGTTTGTCTATGTAATCTTTTATCAGAACTTGCCTTTAAAATTACTTTACGGTTGACGTCACCTAGGCCACACAGGCAGGGAATATAAAAATGAAAAATAAAACCAGCCGAGGTTTTATGACTGATCAATAGCGTTCAGTATCAATTCCCCTGCTTGGTTTTACAAATCAATTGTTGGTTATAAGATCAAGTAAGAAGACTTCATCAAACTGTGTATTTTACTGTGGTGTGCTTTTACTTACAAAAAAGTAAATTGGTGGTATAAGATGGTAAAACCAGGGCACTGTGATACCATGTCATTTTTAAAGTATACCATGATACATATCTAACATGGTACATGTCTTTTTTTAAAGAGTTGCCTCTTTTTGGACATCCACATCTCCGTGAGGTCTGTTGGTCCTGAACAGTCTCAAAGACAGTTTTCAGTTTTCCACTGCAGTGATTTACTCCATTAGCACTCCTCGCTCCACTAGGCAGCTCATTTCACTGGAATAAAAACCTTTTCTAAATGCAGCTGGTGTATGTGACAGTAGTAATCTACTGTAGGAATTGTAGCAATCAGCCAAAGTTGATCTATAGGGATTAAACAGAATTTCAGGTATGTAATCTTTTCAGATGCTTAGATATACAACAAACCATCATCATCTGTAGGGATGGCCAGATTACAGTTTAGACAGATTACAGTAATTTCTGGATTGAGCATAAATAAATACCTCAGAAAATCTTTCTGATTCTGTGATTTCAGCAGCTCAGTTATATCTATAGACGTTTAATCTTGAGAGGAACGTTACCCTAAATGTCTTAGTTCAGATAGATTATAATGAATTAAAATGGAATTGTTTAAAGAGTTCAGTGCTGATTGTTTGAAATTATTACCTGGAAAACATCCTTTGCCTTAAATTATTTGACGTCTGTCTGTCTGTCAGTCTGTCAGTCTGTCAATTGGTTTTTATTTCTTATATATATGCTGACACAGAGAACAGTAATTGACCAGTTGTTGGTTATAAAGTTGTAGTCTTTGTGCAGCTCTCCAGTTATTTATTTTTATGGAAGTTGAGCACAATTTCCCATCAGTTTAACTATAGGAAAACACAGGAAGACACTGACCTGAATAGACCTCATGCTCTGTCATTGGATTAGACATGTTGAAATCTGAAGGGGTGGGAGGAATTACATAAGATTCACTGTCATTACTGATACACTGATAGACAGAACATCAGCATATTATCAGCTCTGTGGAAACGGCTTTCATTGAGGTGCTGTAGCCTAATAGTGTTACAGGGAAGACCCACAGTATAATGATCTGACAACATTAGAATGTTTTACTGTAATTCACCTGTAAACCCTTTGTGTCCGGAACAGTGAATTAAGTTTAGAGCTCAATCGATTTAACAGTTTGAATCGACACCAATAACATGTTTGGGTGATAAACAGAAACAGGTGGGTTTTTTTTTTTTTTTTAACTGCAGTGCATTTACTTTCTCTGTGGATGTAGGAACTGCACTCTGGGTTTTATTACCGTAACCAGCCAATGAAGCTTGAAATCTCCTAAGCACAGAGAACAATGTTCACTTCACCTTTTTAATGGGTTTGGGTTTCACTGCCAAATTGTTGCCAAGA
>JAZGTK010013022.1:0-14552 GCA_036877625.1 Ambastaia sidthimunki | reverse complement strand
TAGCCTGTGATCATTTAGATTTGACATGCATTGTGGCTGAGCTGGTCTCTCTCTTTTGCTCTCTCCCTCTTTTGCTACTGTCTGTCATTAATTTCCAGGCTTTACAATTTGCCAAAAAAGAAAGAGAAAAGAGTGACTGAGCGGTGGAAGGATAAGAGCTCAGTGTCCTTTTGAAGGGGTTTGTTATTGCACAAAAACAGCCGCCCAATAATTTTTCGTCAATGTTTAACTCTAAAAGCTTTTCCCCGTCAGCTTTTGAAAAGAAGAGCAATAAAGCTCTATTCATACAGACTGAATAAAAACAGTCCTCTGGGGGCTATGACCGAAGGGCTTCTTTTCTTCTGCCTCTAATCAAATAGGAACTGAAATGAATTAGAGTTTTCTTATGAAAATAGCCTTTGTTGTCAGGCAGGCCAGTAATTCATAAACAATAAGCAACGTCATTGTGTGGATAGTAATATATTCATGCTGTGGAAAGGCTAGAAGGCAGTGCAGGACTATGGCTGTGTGGATAAGGGGAGGGAGGAATCCGTCCTGGACTCTTCATTTGCAGTCTTCACAGTGGGTGGTTCACCAATTTCTCGCTTTCTCTCTCAGGCTGGTGACATGGTCCTCTGAGCTCTCCTCATATACTCATTTTCCTCAATAATCCTTTCATTTCCATCTCGCTCCTTTTAACAATTCACGTCTCACTTCAAGCTTTTTAAGGGCCTCGTACTTTTGTCCTGTGTGTTGACCTGCCTTTTTTTTCATTTGTTCTCTGTTTCACTCTCCCCTCCCTTCTTCTCTTCCATTCGTTGAGCAAAGCTATGAATTCTGTGCCTCTGGAGAACTTCTGGACACTGTTGGATTCTGCTGACAAACTTCTGCCGGTCCTCCACTGGGAAAAGTGCTGAATTGCTGGAAGATGGAGAATTGTGCACTCCAAAGGATTGTGCATTGATTCCAGTGGGAGTTTAAACCTCAGTACCAATTCATGGACTGTGACTAGGACTGGATTCATCACTGACTGCAAGAGCAAGTGTCTACCGGCTTATTAAATATGAACATCCCTGTCAAGAAAAATCATCTAGAAAATCTAGATGAACCATCATACAGCGTCTAAAGTAACATTTAATCTTCGGTTGTTCGGTTGTGGGTCACGTCACCTAAAAGTTGCATTTTTTAAGCAAGCTCAATTTATTTGTCATTGTTTTTCTGTCACTGTTGCAAGTTTATCTCCTGTTGTTAAAATTTTACTTAATAATCAACTGAAGAGATGCATGTTTAAGTCCTTTACCCAAGTGGAAAATCTGGAATTTCTGATTTTTGTTTTTCTGGAGAACTGATACGGGAATGTCAGCAGTAGGACTTTGGTGAAGCTGCAACATGATGACGCCTAAATAAATCACCAGCTGTACGTGAGTGTTTCTGTCGGTTCGTCTTCAGACTCTGTGACGTTATGCATTCAGAGTTTTGCCACTTATTACACTTAAAAAAAAACCTTCGTTAGTTAAAGTTTTCGAAAGAGTTTGACAACTTCGTGAGAGATACGGATTAAAGAGTGTAAATAACGGAAGAACAAGGTCTTTATTTCCAACCAAAAGCACCAAGTTGCACCATTTAGTATCTTAATGATGCTGAAGACATTCGGGTAAGCTCCGTTTAAACTGCTTATATTAAAACAGCCCTTCAAGCAGAAGACTATTTAACTTCTGCTCTCATATAACGCAAAACAACTGCAAACTATTAGGCGCAAAAACCGTTTGCTCGAAACGGTGGAAATAAAAGCACAAAACCCGTTTGGTAGGTTTTACATGAAAGCGTCTGTCAATTGCATGAATGTAATGTTATCGTTACCGATTACAACGCAAGTCTAGTTTAAGTATGTACCCTTAGTGTCTGCATGCTTTTGCATTGTTCGTTTACTGAAGTTTATACAGCATGCCAGACTATATAAATGTTTATTGTCTTCTGTACCTGTCGTATCGCAATAGCCTACAAGCGCGTCCACGATGGGACACACCTGTCAATAGATGCCTATGAGTTGTTTTGTAGACTATGCATTAACTCTAATGAACTTAAGCTTTAAATCTTCAATTTATGTAGTTAATGATACTTAATGTAACAAACACTGTTAATGATACTTAATGTAATAATTCCTAAAAGCGCTTATGAGTCGAATCGGTCGCAGGCTGTTGTGCTGATGGATTATATACTTCATTTTAACAGAAGGTGGCAGCGTTGCTCCATGAAAAATTCGCTATTGTAAAAGTAATTTAATCTTATTAAACGTTTGTCTTCAGAACAGTGAAAAGATATGTTGCTAACTTTGAAAGTTTACAACTCGATGCAACCACCTTAAAATTAAAAAGATTGGTTCCCTGGTATTGGTATAGATTTTCCATATAAACCTAAATTATAAGCTTATTTTATCTATGCACACCACTTAAATACCACAATTGTTGCTATTAAATAACGAGTGTAAACCTTTTAAAAAGACAAATCATTGTCAAACGTGGTTGTCACGGGTATGTAGTGATTAGCCACTTGTTAGCAAACCAACAATGACGATTATTAGAGTAATAATAGTTAATGTTCAGTATTTTCCTCTAGAGGGCGCACAAGACCGTCATAACGGAGGCAGTCCGCTTATCATTTGACCTGATACACGTTTCCCAAATGTTGTACTGAACAGTTTGTCAAAATAAACTAATCAAATTTAATTTAATTTGAGTTTAAATCGTTAAACATTTACATTATAGAATGATTAGATATATGTATGTTCTCCCCCATACTAAACCAGTAGCTAGATACCTTTTGTGTTTTATCAAAAATAAATAAATGATTAACACAACCACTCAAAAATTACATTACCGAAAGATCAATCGTCATTACTGTACTTGTTTAAGATTAAAGAATAAAAATAATAAAGAATAAAGAATTATTCAAGAATTAAATGTCAAAACAGACTATTACATTAAATTACACAGGCTAGAGAACAATTTTTGGGCAGAAAAATGTTGTGCAGTCAACATGACTGACAAACTATCAAAAGAAATAATAAAAATGCTGTAAATTTCAGATGTTCCCATCTTTGGTCTATGAGCAGAATAATCTTTATACATGCAAAACTAAGTATAATTATTCAACAATAACTTTAAAGTACAGTGGCTGTAAATTCTCTCACCATGTTTTGCCTCTGCCCACCTGTCTTGTGATGTCTTTTAGAAATTCAGCTTTCATTTTACATACTCGTATATAAAAACTAAACATAGGAAGTGACACACAGAAGCAAGAGAAAGGACAAACGTTTTTTTTCTTGCTACCTGGTTTTACATTTCACAAATAGATGGGCGTTGGCATGGGAACATGCCCCTGACTGTTACCGGATGCAGGGCCTCTGAAAACGCCGCAGTCAAAGGAATGACCCAGCAGGCTGCACAGTTTTACCTGCAGCCGTATCCATGACAACACTACTGGACACTGCAGTTGAATATTTGATTGACAGATGTCCAAATGTCAACCCTCCCTGTCTATTTGAATTTTTGGAACCTCCTTTTTTGCTTTCGTCTTCAACAAAACGCATGCACACACATGTACACAAGCATGGCAGGGTCAGAGGTCATCCACACTGTCTCGTGTGAGTGTTTGTGTGTGATTTTACTTCTTTTAAACTGACATCAGCTTTGAATGTCGGCTTGCTCCGTTACTTAGCGAGTGTATTTTTTCAATGTGATGCGCATTAGCGGAGACAGAACCGCTATATGGAGCTGGACTGTCTTTTTGAGCGAAGATACTGTATTAATCCATCTGCTCAGCCTAAAAGAGACGCTGTCTTTAAAGGTTCAGAGTCTGTCCCGTATTAGAGCGTCAAAGTGGAGATTCAATCACAGTAATGGTCAGCGTCTCACGGCGCATCTCCATCGATCCGGGACAGTGTATCGGCCGCATTAGTGAAAAGGAAATTGAGTGCTATTTTCTAGTCGTCACAATCTATTTGTCATTCAGAATTGAGACATGCGGGTCTGTGGTATGAATATAAATGTCAAAGATGGTCTGATGTGTGTGTGTGTGTTTGTGTGAGTGTGTGTGTGCATCTATATTTACGGTGATGTGATGTTACTTAATGAATAACTAGAATAATTAGAACCAGAAGTTTTTGTTTACCTAGCCTATTTATTTTTGTATTGTTAGGTTATTGTATTGAAGGTTATTCTTATTATAACATGTTCTTCAAATTTATAAGGTCAAATTTGTGTATGGTTTAACAATTATTTATAACGTGACATGCAATCAGCTGTGTTCTAAAGCATGTTATGTGTGTTTTATCTCGGAAAGGTTAGTTGTTTTAGTTGCAGGCAGCATGTATCAGCCCTTTTGTTGTGAATCATTATGAGCACTGTAAATTCTCTTATCTCCTTCTCTGATAACCCATTCACAATCAGGCCATAAAGAATTTGATAGGCTAATTGAATAGAGCTTCTATGCACACTTTTGTAATAGGGCATTATAAATCTGCTTTGAAGGTGACAGGGGTACAAAAGGGAACAGTTTGGGCTGAGACTCCGTCCCTTTCAACCGACGACTTTACAATAAGTTTGTGGCTTTGAATGTTGGGCTGTTAAGAGTGTGCTGTGGCTGAATCGATAGCCCCCACCTAAGTCCTCTGTCCTTCCACACTGAGGGCTCGACGATGGATTTGTTGAGGGCAGTGATACAGAGGCCCGACTGCTATCTTGATTCTGCGCTGCCGGGCCATACGGCCCATTAACCCTCCGAATTTTATCTCACGCTAGTGATTAGCGTCAGGACCCTGCAGTCCTATTGACAGTGTGTGTATGTAAGAGAGCTGATGTATGACTATTATTTCTTGAACGTTTATCTCCTTTTGTCTGCCTTTTTGTGTTTAGGGAGAGAATTAGTGGAGCTCTGCTGACTTTCTGATGTGATGTGATAGCATTATTTGCCGGTTTCTGTGAACTGCTTCCCTAATTTGTCTCTCCTCCCTGGCTGAGTCAATGTTGGATGAGGTGTGTTAGCACTTTTGCTTTTGGCTTATAGCACAATAGATTAACGGTTTTAAACACACGTATTCTTTCTTGCAATGTGCAGCCCTAGATCTGTGTGACAATGCTGAAACCATACAAAATATCACAATGCAAACAATGATTAATGTGCCCAGGTTTATAATGACATAATTGTAAACACAATATTCTATTAGGATTATGAGTGTTTCTTTTAATACTATTATTATAGTTATAATTATTATGAAAGTTATAAGAATGTATGCATTCAACCTGAGTAATATGCATTACACCAAAGTATAATATATAACAGCTGTTTAGAAGTATAGAATATTTATACAAATATTGTAATGTGTAAATGTGTGTATATTTAATTTTTTAAATAAAAATGTGTATATTTTTTGACATAAGAGAGTAGGAACAAGAGTGGTACATTTATCATTTAGTTTTGAATGGCACTTGCCTTTGCCATTCTCTGAATTTTTCAATCATTATTTATTTTTCAAGGACAGTCATTTTAATAGGAGCTCACACAAAGGTGTTAATATTAATCATGTTCCCTCCATCGCCATTCATGTTATTTCTGTCTAATACCTGCTCTGCTTTGTTATTCACGTTAGAAAATATTACAGCAGTCTGTAAATGTTTCTTTCACTAAAATCAACATCTTTGGTTCATTCACATAATGACTGAATCCACTATTCAAAGTTTAGTCAAATAATAAATTGAAAATCAGTCTGTAATCTTCAATCAGATCTTTAGACAAGTTTCTGTGATGATCTGCCCAGATAACAGTGTGATTCTTGCTTTATTATTCAGAATTGCTTTAAATAATTTCTTGTGAAGTGTCTTTCAACATACTTAAAAAGAGACTTTTGTAATACTAATGATGTTTTATAGGTGTCAATATAAGCATTAAAGGTTTCCCCGGTGTGACGGTCGACCAGTGACACAACTACAGTGTTTCAATATGGGGATGCGAATGAGTAAGCCTGGCTTAAGCTTGGGTTAAGTGCAAGCTCAAAATTAATTGCAAAGAGTGTTTGAAAATTAGTGGTAGTAAAATAATATCACTGTTTAATCCAAGTCTCGATCGCTCTGTTGGCCAAGGGTGTGCGGCACCCATAAAGTTCTGCTGTTGAATTCAACCCTACAAAGCTCAGCAAGACACATATAAGTGACAGTGTTTGGGGGTCTTACAGTCAGCCTGTGTTTTGTTTCAGCTTGGCATGCCGGGTACCAAACACATACTCACACTCGCTGTGCTAATATTTACGTATGTTTTATCAGTAATGGTGTTTAGTGTGCTCTTAAATGCTGAGAGTTGTTGACAGTGAGAGGCGAAGTGTGTGCTGCCATCACTTTACCTGTCAGAGAAACACACACACGCACACACACACACACTCACACACACACACCTGTCAGAGAGGACGCTTTGAGTCAATGGTGCTACATGGAGAGGCCTGTAATGGCGTCTATTTCGATACGAGTGCTGTTCTCTTAAATTGAGTGATACTTATGTGTGTCCGTGTTTTGTTAGTGTAGCACAGACAGTGCAATTTACAGGATTTGGTGACTTTCACTTCATTTGTTTGTGTCAAAATTGGTTAAAGATGACGTACTGATCATTTCACTGTGGTTTTAGTCAGTAGACGAGGTTGGAGAACTTGGAGAAGTTGGAGAAGTCATTGGACTGCAGGCTTCAACCAAATCATTTTGGTCAAGCAAAGTGTATCAGTTTATAAGATTTTAATCTTAATCTTTAATCTTAGTTTTCTAAATCACTGATCTGTATGTAGAGTTTTTTTTAGCTGTGGGATGGAACAGAGGTCACTTCATTGTAGAATATGATCTGACCCTTAGCCAACTGAAATCTAATTTAAGAAGCCTTTAATTTGAGTTATTTTCCTCATTCTTACCCCAGATCATATTTTTGTCCCATTTGTTTGTGCAAACGTTGCTATATATGCTGGTTCTCAATTTTCTAATGTTAATCAAATTCAATTTGGCCCCCAAATAAAATGTGCACTTTTGTCTCCCCCCCTCCCTCCCTCTCTCTCTCTCTCTCTCTCTCTCTCTCTTTCATGCCTCTCTGTTGGTGTATATATTCACTCGGGCCTGTAGATCCCAGTCAACATGTCAACATGTGAGCTTATGTGTTTACTGCATGGATGTGTGTGCGTGGTGTCGCATGCATGTGTGAGAGAGATGCGAGTAATTTTTGGCAATTGCTGAAGTGGGACACAAACTCATCTTATTTATCAGAGAATAGGCCAATTAAAGCAGAGCCGGGAATGAGCCGCGCGCAGGAAACCAAGTGAATGTTCCATTGATTAGCAGCGTTTGGTTAATCACAGTCTCTCATGAGCTCATGCGCCTCTGTCAGCTGGGGTTTGCGCTCCGCTCTCCTCGAGGAGCAAAAGTTCGGGTGTCAGTGTGGAGGTGACATAGGCCAGTGATTGCATTTCCGTCACCTCAAAAACATCAGGATGTCATCCAGAAAAAAGAGCCCCGATTAGCGCCAGCAACTTTTCCTGCTGCATGCATGCATGTAAAAAAAAGAATTCCCAATTTACAGGAAATGGGAAGTTTTCATTGAGGAAAGCTCTGAATGAGCGCTAATGCCGGTTCGTTATGGTTTAATTTGTCGCGTGTGTTTGTAGAGCGTAATGGATGGTGTAAAACATCGCCTCGTATTGACTCTTTTTTTTTTCTTTTTCCCTGCTTCCCCTTTTTTCTAGCCTTGCCTAAATTTTCCCAAATTGAAAAGCGATAAAGAAGCAGACTCGTCTAATAAGCATTACTTATCATATTAATTAAAAGAGGATGACACAATATGGCTGACAGCTGTGGGTTTTGATTTGTTGTGTTGCTAATGTGACACTCATTATACAGGTCATGGTGAGACAAAGCCGCAGGGGTAGTCGTGGTAACATGCAGATGCGGAGACTGAGGCCTGCTCCATAAACACTGAGGTCTCGCCTAAACAGCCCATAATTACCTCAACACACAGACAAACAGTAACCATGGTGAGGTGAATGGCAGTTATGACCTCAGAGCGGGACACAGATTCAATTCTGTAATTGTTTTTTTAATGGAATTAGTTTTTGCCAGATTTTTCGAGAGGATTCGTCTTTCTGTGTGAAAGCTTGCATTCAAAGGCGCCGGCGTTAATGATTGGATGAATATGAACCGGCGGCGCTCGGCTCTTTATCTTCCATCTCTCTTTCATTTTATGAGGTTTGTTGAATATGTAGAACAGTCCAGAAAACATATTAGTGCTCTGACCCACAAGGTTACTGTATCTCTCCATATTGCACCTATTCCATTTTATTACCAGTCCACCATTCATTCACATTATTAAAGGCAAGCATGTGAGTATGGAAAGAGCTTTTGATTGGCTGAAGAGTTTGCGTGAGTCGCTTGTCTCTGAAGGGGTCCGCGGTGCGACTGAATGACAGGTTTTTTGGTGGTCTTTCTGCTCAGAAGTTTTGCAAATGGATCCTTTTGATTTAGTGCAAATGGTTAAAAAAAATTACATTTCTTTAATGTGCATTCGCTCAGGGTTTTCTTTAAAACATCAGTTCATTTTCCTTACCCATGCAAATGGAGAAATTAAATGGCATTATGCAAAGCTAATCATACTACATGCTATATGTGGAAAGCCTTTTGAATATTCATAGCGCTGTATGTGTGTGGTCTGATACGTTTGTAATGTTGTCTGAAATGAGTGACAAAACATTTCTGCTCTATATAGTGAAGGACAACGAGGCTTTATGAAGTATTAGCCAGCGTGTTGATCACACAGGTTCTCATGCATGTTCATTGTTGGCATGTGGATGAATTGAATGTTGTTGTCTGAATACTAACAATAGGTGTGTGTGTGTGTGTGTGTGTATGTCTGTGGTTGTGTTTAGATAAAAGACAGTATAATTATGCATAATGACTCTTCTGTGTATCTGAACATGTGTGGCCCTCAAGACAGGATGTTTTCTGCCTTTTTGAGCATTTGGGATGGTGGTAGAATGGTTTATCAGCTCTGTGTGCATCTGTGTGTGTATTTGATGGGCTCTGACGGGACCTTATGGAGATTTGGGAACAAACCAGACGAGAAGGTGCGAGGTGAGGACGAGGGGTCAGAATTGGACGCCCTGAATGCTCACCCCAATGCCGGAGGGCACACAGAGCTGTAGGTCATGGTGGTTTGGGTCAGCTCAGAGGTGATCCAATTCCCCTCCAGCTTCATCCTTTCTAGATTGTGCTAGATTGTGTGCGCGTCCTTTTGATCTCGCTCCACGCGGAGGTCAGCAGGAAGAGATGAAGAACTATAATGTATCAGAACAACAGTGTGCGTTTGTGAGCAGTTTTAAAATTGATTTCCCGCCATTTGAGTGACATCTGAGCATCTGTGTTTGGAGTGCACGTATAGATTATATACATTGTATATGTATGTGTGTTTATATGTATGGAATGTATAGTGTTGGTGAATGTAAGTGACATTGACTTGGCCAGACTGTAATTAGGGTTGGATGGTCTGTGAAAGAAATGCATAATGGGATGTTTCCTGTGACACTGAGCATTTCACCAACAGCTGCCTGTCAGTCTGATCTCGGCCCCTTTAAAAGAGGACACTTTAATTAGTCCCAATCCCTAGAGGAGCCTCTCATTTACAGTCATCCCATCTTGATGTAAATCAGCTTTCTACCCATCTACCATCACTCTTTTCTGCTTTCGCTCTATTTATATCGGCCGTTTCCCTCCATCAGTCCATCACGGCTCCATCATGTCATTTTATTCTCCTCAGCACATCTGTCTCTCTTTTTCTCCATCTCTGAAGTTCATTTCTTCTGTCTTCTCCATCTCTGCACCCTCATCTCCATTTCCTGCAGTCCAATCAGACTTCAGTTTCATCTACGTTCACCACATGGTGGTGGCCTTGCAAGTTCTACATTTTAATGTAGATGCCAAACAGTGAGCATTTCTGTAGCTCAACTGGTAGAGCTATGCATTTAGTAACACAAAAGTTGTGAGTTCAAGTCCCAGTAAACACACTTTTTAAAAAACAAGCTGTTAAAAATGTGTACCTTTAAAGTCACTTCAAATAAAATGTGTGTGCTAAATGCATAATTGAACATTTACATTTATTCATTTAGCAGACGATTTTATCCAAAGCAACATACAAAGAGAGAAAAAGCATTAAACATTTTGTCCTTAGAACCAACAAGCCAAGTCTACAAGGCTACATTTACAAGTGGAAATCATGTTCTGATGCTAGAAGCAGAATGAATAAAACAGTTTTTTTATTTAAAAAAAAGAAAAAAAAATACAATATAAGAAAGAATTAATTGTAAATGTAATAATGATAATAATTTTGGTGTCATTAAAGTGTGTGTGTTCCAGTTTTCTGCTATACTCAATGTTTGTTCAATATCTCCGTCATCCTCTTATATTTTCAGCCTGACAACATATTTGGCCAGGCGGGTGTGTTTTCTGCTGACCCCATGAGTGTTTTTGTGTGGGAGGTGACATTGTTTCCTGACCCTGGGGGGATCCTGTCAGGGTGCACACTCATCTCATCTCTGATTGCTTTCTGTTTCTCCTTGTTTTTCAATAGCATTCTGTATCTCTCTCTTCATCTCAACACACTTCGCCTCACGAGGAAGGATTTCACCTTGACTGGCTCAGAGTTTGAACCGAGCACCTTGTGGCCCCGTCCTTAGAAACACAGGTCCTGTGAGGGTCAGTTTACCGTTATTTACGGTTCTACTTTGCCGAGCCGTCGCAAGGCTCACAAGCATCTTTTTTGCGTATAATAAAACGTTGGCAGCAACCTTGTCGCAATGTGCGGTTCTCGTCTTTTACCTTGGTTTGTACAATACATTAGAGGTTTTTTTGGCAATTATGTTCTCGTTTTTTTCTGTTCTGTTTTTCTCTGTTGGTTTCGATCTATTGTTCGCATTCCATTGTGTGTTGGGTGAATAGAACAACATTGCCGCGTGTTTCCTGTCAGTCACGTTGGTTTTAAAGGAGAGGGTGAACTCATCGACTGTTGACTGTTGTGGTTCCGTCACAGCTGTCCATCTCTGTGTGTCAGCCAGTGAAGTTGTCATTTCCAATGTCATTCTGACATGAGAATAATCAAGTCACGTCACCGTCCTCCTCCAGCATCCTTTGAAAGCTGTTTCTGTTCCTACTCACCAACCTAACAGGCTTTTAGCTTGTTTATCTTATTAATAATTATTTTTTTCATTTAGTGCTACGTCAAGATTAACCTAATATGTTGGTGTATTATTGTGTCTGGCTCTGTTGAAGCTTGTAAATTCTCTGACTGTCCCTTGGTATTTTTGCTTGGGTCGCTGTACACATGCTGTATTTTCAGTCTTTTATAATACTAAGAGAGCATGATTAGTTGTGGGGTCGATTTTTGACTTTTAATGTCATGCAATAAGCCACCAATCATGATCAAGGATGGTAAGTGGTTCTTACACACTTGGATAACATGGAGGATTTGAAGCTCTGATCTGCAGAAAGACATCAGCACCTTTAGTGTGCTGCCAGCCCTTGCAGTTTGACAGTCTGTGTCCATTAGACTGGAGTCGGTTTCACTTGGAGAAGGTTGAGATGGAGCCCTTAAGGCTTTGGAGTCAGAGGTTGAAGGTAACATAGAGAGGCTTTATAGATCTAATCCTTCTGAGGTACTGTAGACGCTTCATCTTCAGACAGATTAGGGTTGATCCAATATAGCTGCCAGAGGGATTACTGGCGGCTCTGTTTTTGTCATGGACCCTTGATCCCTTTTTTTGTAGGGAAGTGCCCCCCCGAGTCTCACATCAGATGTCTGGGCTCTCTGAGGGTATGTTCACATTACAGGCCTTAATGCTGAGTTTCATTCTCTTTTATGCAATGATACAGCTACTAACAGCAAAAAACAATACTGATATATTAGCCAGACTCAAACCTGCTTAACCCATTTGAGCACCACAGCTCAAAGTGACAAAAGTATGTGTGCTAACACTTACCTTTACATACCTTTATATTATATTATATTATATTATATTATATTATATTATATTATATTATATTATATTATATTATATTATATTATATTATATTATATTATATATGTCTCTCTCTCTCATAAATATATGAGTGTGTGTGTGTGTGTGTGTGTTTGTGTGTGTGTGAAGTCACATGTATAGTGAATAAAGTGAATTAAATATTGGAGAAAGGTTTAATAGTACAGCATCTGTTAGAAAAGAGTCTTGCTCTGAGGTTCAGTGTTGTTGTATGTTGGTGGGGTTCCATCATCTGTTAGTGATGGACTAAAGGACTTTTTGTGATGTCATATTTATCCTGTCATCTCCAGCTGCATGGCCCCACCTCCACCTGTTTACACCATCCCAGACTGACACTCTGTTGCAAAGCCAGAGTACATTCATTACTTGTCCTTGATGAGACATTCTGTTTATTTGTAGCATGTCAGTTAGCACCATTTCATCCATTAACATTATATTTGAATAAGAATGAGAAGTACTGTGTAACATTCAAGTTTAATTTTTCATCACAAATTCCACTTTAAAGACCATCAGAGATATAATTTGTGATGAGTTCGCAAGACACCCCAGCACATACACATAAATTATATTGCTATTTTGTTTCAAACCCAATTCAATTCTTTATTTCTCTTTCTGAGAAAGATTAACCACTGAACATTCCTTGTGAGGCATATGTGCTAGATTCCAGTCTAACATTGTGTTATTTGGGGCTGATTTTCCTTAAATCTCTACGGAACATTTAGGCTGTTGAGACGGCTTCATTTTTTCTCCTTTGTTAAGTGATTTTTTAATCAACTAGATGTTTGCATGAGGACGGCTCAGGAGACCAGACTGGAGGGGACGAGTTTTGGAAGGATGGACCCTGGGGAGATCATTTTAACTGCAACGGAGATGCAAAGAATGAGAGCGACTAGTAGGGTCACAGTAATTAATTAGTTCTGTAATTAATTACTCTCTTAGATTAAAGAACATTGGTTAAAATGACAAACTGTAAATTAGTGCTGTTCACTTTGTAAACAATGTTGGTTAAAGTTTAATCAGTATGGTGGTATGATTTTTTAAATGGATGCTCTTATCACTGTGAAAATGACCTTAGGTACAAAACACAGGCGCATTGGCTGTTTGTCAGAGAGAAGGTTGCGGTATTTTATTTTTCAGATGTTTATTTAATCTGTGCTTCAGTAACACACACAAACAGCCTCATCGAGTATATGTGTGTGAGACACAGAGAGAAGAGATACTGTATAAATACAGCCAATGCTCTCCATCCTACTTTATTGTGTTACAGCCTCAATACACTCAGCCAACTCCTGGTGTCCCTGTTAAGAGAAAAACACACACAGGCTGCTGAGACCCCTGTAATGCTGGGCTGCTGCTTTCTGAGGGACATTTATTGAGTATAAGGACACTTCCGTGTCTCTCTACCCTGTAAACCAAACATTGCATGTCAGCTTCAGCAAATATTGCATGTCAGCTTCAGGGTCCAACATAACAAGGTGGATATCGACAGTTACATATAACAAAGTTTTGTGATGCATGCCTAGAAATCTCCATTAATCCACATTAACACTGCTCATATGCACAACACACACTAAAGCCGCCCGGTTTTCCACACACACGCGGTTGTGCATGCGCGGTCCAGCAGACAGCAGTGCAGAGATAACTCCTAACTTTGTTTTGACACTTTTGATTAAGGACCATTGAAGGGACACCTGTACTGTGGAGATGAACAATAGTCGGGCCCCAGGAGAGATTGATTTTCTGCATGAGAAGCGGAGTCTTTGTCTAAAGCCACACGCTCTTTTCTTATGCTAACGAGCTGTGGAAGATTTCCAATTCAATTTCACCTGAGCGCTGGTCAGCTCTCCGCTCTTTTGTGCRCCGTCCCTCGAGCCCCCCGACAGACTCGCGCGTGCACGCCCAGCTGCAATTTGGCTTCGGTGGGTGGGGTGTCCGCTGGGAGGTGGACGGAAGATTGACAGGTGGCTTGAAGCTGTGATATCTCTCGTTCCTGCTGCATTGCAGGAGAGTGGTGTCAACCTCCCAGGCCTTCACCTTAAGAGGCAGAGCAGATGCATGCTGGGATTGATCTAAAACACCCAGATTTTTACAGTCTACACATGTTTTTACAAAACTGTTAGTGTCAATTCCAGTTTATTCATTCTGGCAGGAAATACACTGTCACTTTTGAACCGAATGATTCTGGGCTGCATGGAGATATAAATAGGAAATAATAACAACAGGCTTCACTTACTGAGTTTCATTTCATGCTATTATTATAAATGGCAAGTAATTATTAATGATGCAAAAATTACCCCGAAACGATACCAGTGTTGCAACTCTTTGTGATGACTGTGCCTTCATACTTACAAACACAGGACTCTTCTATAGAGCTTTAGTCACTCTTTGTTAGAAATTATACACTGTACCTTTAACTCCTAAACATTTACTTTTCACCTTATTAAAAAAACAAGTTTGTTTTTACTATATA
>JAZGTK010013021.1:0-14552 GCA_036877625.1 Ambastaia sidthimunki | reverse complement strand
GTTAGTGAAAAAGACGTCATTCTCTCACTTTCTTTCTAGGTGGGTCCTATTTTTCATTCTTCTACACTTTCCTATGCACATTTTGTTTTTGCAAATTAATTAAACTTATTAGGGATACTAGGTGTGCATTTAGTTTACGAATTAAAAGTTGTGTAAAAAGACGTGTATTAGAAATATCTGTCATTATGTGCGAAGATATCTGTCATTATATTGCTTTGAAGCAATGCAATATTGTAAAAAGCGCTATATAAATAAAATAAACTGAATTTCCTACGCCAGTTTGTAAATAAGTAGCACAAGTGACGTTTAATCAATAATGCAATTAGCGCACTACAACAAATAGGATGATGTAGTTGCTTAATCGAGAAACGAATGCTTCATGCGCTAAACAGTATGTAGCGGAAGGGCTAACAGGCATCGATGTCTTACAAAACACGGACGTGTTAACTTTTGAATCATCTGTGGAGAAAACAAAACCTTACAAATGTGAATTAAATGACTTATAATACACCCCAAGCCTGTTTCGACCACAGTTAAACTGATATTAAAGATTAGCTATTTTGCTAAACTAACAGCTAACACTAAAGCAAAACTGAAGAATATAAACAGCAAATGATTCAATGTATAAAAACAAACTGTGTTTCATTTACGACTACACCACCCTTTAAAAACTCACACACTAGATAGATAACTACTTAGTGTGTAGTGCAAGTACGCATAGTGTGCAGGACATCATTTTAGACGCACATTCTGTGATCAAAGTAATTCCGTCTTAATCAGACAACTGTGCAATAATCAGACCTGCACTTTCAATCGCACGCACACGCTTCTTCCTCTTTAAATTCGCACGCCACGTTTTCCTTTAGATGTGAAAGAACAGCCTCAGCTCAGCTTTGATAAATCTCAACAACACTTTCTCATCAGCTACACAAGAGCAGAAGTAAACAACAACAGCAAATATACCGCAACAGAAGATGCAACAAAACCAACAAATATGAGATCTGAAATGCAGCTCTCGCTCGGCTGCGATGAAGATGTGGTTGCTATGGTGCTGAGTTCCAGAATGGGCTGACGAGCGAGTTAGGAGTTGATTAGTTTGGGATACGAGGGGAAGAAGTGTTAAATTAACACACACAATCCTGTGGGCATGAGTAAACACACTGACAAAAACAAAAAATTCACAGGTACAGACAAAACAAAGACACACCTGGGGCTACCAGTCGATAACCACAACCTTGTGACATAAACCAGCGCCTGTTTCTCCACAGGCAGACACACAGCGCCAGCAATCCGTGGCCTGATGCCCTCCGCACGGGGGGAAAGGATCCGGCTCACTGCAGCCAATCAGAATTTAGGCATCGGGGTATGTGGCCGTCCGTTCAAGGACGAAACGCCTCAGTGAAAAGAAGCCAATAACCCTCTTCTCCCTCAATATGTCCATTTTAATTACTCCTCCTCCTTCAGGGCTTGACTTCTCATTATAACTCCCTTCATTTCTCAAATCACAGAATAATGCATTTCATCGACGAAAACAAAGCAATTGCCAACACTACAAAATGAAGGGATACGGTCATGTGACGCACTTAGCATGCTACGCAAGCGGCAACTGAAATAATTCTGAGGGAAAATGAAGTGACAGTCTTTAGGATTAGACGTTCAGACTTGATTTTAAAAGTTTTGCATGCTTTAAAGTATTCTAATTCAACCATGACTCGCTATAAATACGAGCTTTTTACAGTTTGCTCTTATCTGCCCTAAACCCATTAACAGTTTGATATGTTGTTGTTTATAGCTAAACAATGCTAATCAGGGGCTGATGGGAAACAGCATCTACTAACGGAAATCTTGAGGGGCTGTTTTTAAAAGACTGAAAGTTGCATTAATTATACTATAAAACAATTGGTTGAATAATCCTCTTAAAGTGAAACCAAACATCTGATAGGTGCTTATATAAACAGTCGTTTGCATGATTAAAACTTAGTGAAAATGGATTATGTGATTTGGCAGAAAATGGATTAACGGCATGAGCTTTTATAGTGTGTATTGTGAGATTTCACTTGTCGTGTTATGTCAGATAAGGTGTATTTACACTTTGGCAACTGTTAATTATGGCAATTCCCCTGCGAGTTGACACAAACATGCAGGAAGTTTCACAGCCCTATACAGTATATTAATTCCTTTTTGGGTTCTGTACTGACACCAGCTGCACTGACACATACAGACAGACAGAGAATAACACAGAACATGGCAAAATGACACGCTCGTATTCCTGAACGAAACATGAGGTGAGGACAAAGACCATGACCAAGCAGTCACTAATCCCTGGACAAAATAAATCTCAGTGCACACACACACACACACACACACACACAAATAAACTGTGACACCAGTTAAGCAATTGCTATAAGCAAATACTAACTCACAAAGGGCTGCACTGTAAAATGAGATTACATTCACGGTATCTTACAGAAAAAAATCAGCTAATACGGAGTCAGAGATGTGGAAACATAATATTTATGCGTGCAGTGTAAATCGTGTTTCCTTTCAGTGTGGGCACATGCAGATTTGTTTTTTACCTCTCTGTTTGGCCAGCAGGCTTTGAGAACCGCTTGGCTCCTAAAGAACACCAGCAGGTGGATGTCCTGATCGCTGAGACTGAAGGAATGTTCTAGAATCTGCAGAACCTCGATCCGGGGTCGCACGGGTTTGGTGTCGTCCCCACAAAAAGGCCGTAACCACTCCAGCATGTCCTCGGACGTCACCATCTTCCCACTAAAATACATTCACATAAAACAATTATGTATAAAATAAAATATTATGTATTTAGTCTTTATGCGTGTAGTACATGTTATAGGTTAAATGTAAATACAATTGAACTGTATTTTATCTTGCCGTATCATGGCTTATCATATATATGTGCACATTGATTTAGACTTTATGCATTAAATACCATCTGTTCTCCCTCTCTGAGGTCAAACACGAGGCATTTCGCTTCAGTGGTCTGGTAAGTGAGGACACAGCAACAAAGAAAACACTCACCCGCTCTGTACATTAGTGTGCACCACCGCAACAATTCTTTCCAGCACCTTCAAGGGGTCTGAATAATCTTTCAGAGCGTCCTTGTCACCACTGAAAACACACACACACACACACACACACACAGAGTTTGAGTTTTGATTCAATGTCTCGAGGCTTCTGAGCAGCTTTATGGCTGCAAATGTTGCATTTATGTGTGTGTGTGTGTGTGGACACCAAAGGGATGTATTTTCACACTGAGCAATCTTAATGTTCTTCGCTGACGTTCGAGCCGCAGGGTCTTCTCTCTTCCGGAAATGCCCGTCCACCTCATCAGGTTTGCTTATGTTATGCTTTTGCTCAGAAAATTGCGCCACATAATTATGCTTCTGTAAATAATTGCTTTGTGTTTTTATGTTAACATCATGTTATTTGTTGGCTCTTGCTGCAGAAAACTGTTTGTCTATCTGCTGTTAAATAATTTGCAGTTTCCAGAGGCCTTTAAAAGAGTTGATATCAACAAAAACTGAGTTTTGCTCTTCTCTGTTCTTGTGTGTTACACTTTCTCTTCACTCTCTGGGTTGGAGGAACTGCAAGCCAATGTAATACAGGCAACGCTTCAGTCAAAATAACAGCTTCTTTACACTGTTTCCAAAACATTCATGTTTCAGCATCCTCTGTATAATATATACAGTAGGACAGGCCGGGCCAAGAGTCACACTATTTACTCCAAATGTTTCAGGCTAGGTTTATTTCTGAATGTCAAATTCTGTTTACGTCCATTTCTTACACACTGGCTACAAATCATTGTGGCTTTTAACATTTCCACCCCGAAACACACACAGTTCATTTTTATTGACGACAGGCCCCAAAACTATTCACAGATGTTGTTGTTTTATTTAAAATCTGTCTTCATTATATACTTAACCTATATATAACTACTAGAATATTGCTATTTTAGTTTGTAGAAGACAATTAAGTGTTTGAAACCAACATATAGTACAAAATTACAACTAGAGAGAAACCCCATATAGTTACTGAAATATGACAACTAGCCTCTAATATTTTTTACTTGAGCTGTGTGCCCTAACTGTATCAAATCACGCAGTGTGTAAGTGCTGTACAGAAAAATAAGTGATTTATTTTCTCTATTCCAGGCAGTGCAGTAACACTTAATTAGCAGAGAGCTAGCTGGGACACTTTTTCAGCATTGCTCTTGTTGAAATCGGCGCTGTGGTGCACGTTACTGCTACACCATCATCAAAACGTTCATGCAATGTTAAATTCACAGAACTGGTCCGACATTCTTCTGGTATCCTGGTAATAACTTTAAAGAGTGTCTCAATGTCCAGTAGGCTGTTGTTTTGATTGCTGCTTTATTGCAATAATCTTGCAACAAAGTCGCAATAATTTTCTACTGGTATGTACCACCCTAAATATTTAACATACAGAAATATTCTTTATATTGTGAATGATGCTTGATCACAGAAAGCTCCAAAATGATACAGTTTTGTGGGTGTCATCATATCATACATATCATATATATGTCAAAAACTATTCTTAAGTGGAATGTTTTAAAAAACGTTTGAATAACGTTCTTATGACCAAGAAATCTACGTAATACAACATCTAAAAAACTTTTAACCGTTGTTTGACAGTTCCTAGAACATTCAAGGTATCTTATAATACCATTTAAACTTTTTGTTACCTAATGGAAATGTAAAGGTTCTTACAACCAAAAATTGTATCGTGTGTATATCCCTCAAATCCTAATATTACTCTTGCCCTGTATTTCTCTATCTCTGTTGTGTCTACTTTTTGGTTTTTCATCTTCCTGCAGGCAGCCTAGAGTCTGCATTGCAAATGCATCAAACGTATGGCAGAGATAAAACAGTGCTTTAAGATGCCGCGTGTACTTTGAAAGAAAACAAGGTCTCCGCAAGCGCAGATTTACCGTGTTTAACATGATGCTTGCAGTGGAAACACGATGGGCTTCGACAAGACAGTGCCAACCAGCTAACGAGTATGTGCTGTGATTTTACACCAAAAGGCAAGTGTGAAGGTGATAAAAACTGTTTCAACAACAGCGAAGAGTTGAGCTAGTAAGTGGAGTTAAATCAGCATCTCTTCAGCTGATGTTTAACTAGTTTCTGAGGTAATGTCTGAACTGCGGCAGGGGCAGTTTACCACGGTTTGAGGAGAATCGATTGACTTTAATCAACTGAAGAGCTTTAATTGTTTTGTTTTGTTTTAGTTCGAGTCTATATGCTGCTACAAGCCACTTCCTCTTAAAACTAATTCTAGGAATAATAAAGCAAGGATAAACTGCAAGCCTCGATTCATTAGCATGTATTTTCCCAAATATTTCAGCATTCCCTCAATAAACTTCTACACTGCTGACATCATCAGTATTATGATGCAGATCGCTTACTCTTAAAATCTTGCTTTGGCACTACACTTATACTTCTATTGAATTTTCTACTCAGTCCAGCACCACTCAGTGTAAACACACACACACAAACAAACACACACACACCGGTGTCCTTCAACCGAGGGCCGGCGTGATGCTAAAAGAAACATTTATCCAGTAACTGTAATCTTGCGGTTCGTAGATATAAACATTAATCACTGGTGGTTTGGTGGACAGCAGATGTCCTTAAAAACTACAAGAAAGTTAAACTTTCCACAGCAGTTGGACGATGAGCAATTCTCGAGCCATTTTATTTCTAATACTTCATTTGCACACCCCTGCGAATCAGCAATTAGCAGCAGGAACGTGTTTTAGTTGTCATCAGACTATAAATCACATCTGCAGAGGGGTTGAGGGCAGGCCGAGGGGGAAGATGCGTTTAAATGAAAGCATATGTTTCTAAATGTGTAATCAATCTTCATTTTTCTGACCATCCTTTTCTCTGATTCAGGAGACCTTCACTAATCTTGCTTGATTACAGATTAAACTTAAACGTCTGATCAGCAGAGCAGACTGATTCATCAGACTGAGGGATTCTGCTCTGTAACTGGCTTGTAAAGCTGTACAGAACATGATTCGATACGTGAAACTTGTTGAGCGGGATGAAATTAAAGACTTACAGGTTGTTTTTTGTAGTCACAAAAAGTCACAAAACTGATTCACGATAAACCTTACAATCTTTAAAGGCGAGTCCTAAAAAGAAATTAAAAATTTCTGCACAACTAACAACTAAAATGTCTAAAAAAACTTTGTAAACGGGTTTGTTAAACACATCTCGTCTTCCATTGGTCCATCAAACAGACAACCCCGCCCCAAACTCATGTCATTGGTTGGGCTAATGTTGCTATGCCGGGCTGGTTGGGATTCTTAAAAAAAAAAAACTGAAAGTGTCACACAGCTCAAAGTTGTACTTATTTACAGTCGTTTCTGCATATTAAGATTTTAACCTTCAAAAATTTGCCTTTAAAGAGTTTCACAAGTTACTGTATGTCAAAGTTGTATTGTTAAATTCAGAGTTTTAAACATTTGAGCAGGCATTATTCTGCTCTTCTAAATTGCTAGTGTTATTAGAGACATTGTGTTTTTAAGAGACAGCCAGCTAGAGTAGAGGAGTGACCCTTTTAAAAGCAGAAAATAGAAGGAAAGAGAAGAAAGTTGAATGTAAAGGAGAGAAACCAAAGGGCAAGAGCGCAGGCCAACACTGTTTAACTCAATCAAGCAAAAACACATCCAACTCGACACAGGTTAATAGAGGAACAGGTCATAAAACCAGAGAGAGAGCGAGAGAGAGACAGAGAGAGAGCGAGAGAGAGAGAGAGAGTAAGCAGGAAACGAGATACGGTATAAAACAGACCAGGTGAAAATGAGGGTGATATTAAAAAAGAATCACAACTCCTCTTACCTGAGACCAGTTATGATTCGCTTCACAGCGTCCCGCACTACGCTCTTCACCGTCAGCTCGCTCGTTCCCACGGCGACCGCAAGCAGCTGCTCGATTCGTTCGAGAGGCTGTCCGTCCATGGCCATTGTGACGGCCAGATGGTGCACCTTCGATTTCTCAGACCTGGAGAGGTCGTAAATGCGACTGTATTTCTGCAGGCGCTCCTGGAACATGAAGAAAGAGGTAAAATGAGGTAAAAAAAGGTAAAAGAGATAGAAACACTATCTAGGCTTACAAAACATTGTCTTCTCCATCCCCCGGCAGTAATCGATGAGTAATATATGGACAGACAAAAGCAAACAGTTGTTTGTGGCCTTAAATATCTGTAGAGACATTTAGTAGCATAGTACACCCGCAGACAGCTAAAAATAAAGCAAAACTGATGTGCTAGCTCATAGTTCACACTTACACAAACATAATGTATACGTTGGGTCCCAAACTTAGTGAGCTGCCTACTGAGGTATTATTTTAAGACATCACAGGTTCCAAAAAAGTAGAAAACTTAATCATGCTACCTCCTAAGATATCTCATTTTGTCCTCATTCTGCCTACATATGGCATTCCAAATCAGTCTCTTTTGAGGCTCCATTAAGTTTAGGATGCTTAGAAAGCAGCTGCCCATCTAAGCAGTACTCGGCGAAGCAACACACTCAGGTTTCCCAGATTGTGTGCGTCCCAAAGGGAGTGTGTTGGGTGACACTGTGAAGGTCTGCTGGTAATGATATACAGCAGGAACTGTTTCCTAAGTGTGTGCTGTTAAAATGAATCCATATATTTCCATATACAAATGCGGCGAGGTGTGTGTGTTTAAGAAACCACAGGCTGACATGAGCTGCCTGCTACTGTCCTACAGACAAGACACCATCTACAAAACTGTCAATCAATCAGACCCACTGTGACACGGGTCAGGAAAGTGAGAACATGTAAGTAAGGGAGAAAATGAGAGAGAACGAGAGAGAGAGCAACACAGAGACTGCAGAGAGCGAGATGGAAGGGTGTACATGCATCTTAATACTGTATCTAAGGTCCTGTTTACACATATAATCCAACTCTGGTCATTCATTTATAATGAACAGTGCAAAATACAGTTTTTAACGGGTTCCAAAAAGTTTTGTAATTCAACCCACTTTGGTAAAGTCACAAACACATGACCACATTTATAATTACCTCTTGGCTTGTCTTGAGTGACAGGAGGAAGGCGTGGCTTAAAGTCTCCAGATGGTCAAGAGACTGCTGCAGATGAGTGAGGGCGGAGTCAAAGTTGGAGGCGGGGTTTTCACCTCTGTCATCATTACCTTTTTTCTTACTCTTGTCGCTGATGCCTTTTAGAGTCTTTTGTGCACGCTTGGTGATCTCCAATCTCACCGTGCCAGACAACTAAACAAACATGAAAGAGAATCATAAACAGAGAACAAATAATTTCTAAGCATATTTTGCATCCTATTCAAGAAGATTTTTCATGCACAATGCTACTCAAATTACTACGCACTTAACTAATAGTACACTTAGAAAGAGGTAAACAGTATGCAAGTGTGTAGCGTATGTTGGTACTGCCACCTCTCAGCTCTCTGTGTCACACAAGCGCTTCATCTGTGTGGAATGTTTCTAAACATCAAACACACACCAGCTGAAGTCGCTTTGGCTAAAAGCGTCTGCTAAATGAATAAATGCACAAATGCACAAACAAAGACACACACACTGTTGCTAATGCCCTATGGCAATACAACCTAAATGAGCCCCTGTAATCAAAGGGCTAAATGCTAATGCTCGCCGGCCCCTGGAGTGTTCAAATGATGTTATTGTAATGATTCTTATGTTGATATAATGTTATAATGATTACAGCCGGTACAAAGCAACTTCCAAACACTCATTCCCATAAACCCACACTCGCTCTCGCCATTAAAATAAGAGCTGCATTGATTCGCTACTCAAGAATACCACAGGGAGTGGAAACCAATGTCATCTGCCATGCCTCTGATATAGATTATGTGTGAACTCTGAGTTAATACAGTTAATGTGCGCGTGTGTGTGTGTGTGTGTACCCGCGAGTGACAGCAGGCGTGGGCGGAGAGGGTTCCAGGTAAACAGTGTAAAACGTATCCAGGGATGTGGAGTATAAAGTGTTTTACGCTGAGATAAATGTAGATGAAAACAAATTGTGTGACATCATCAGAGAACTGGGGATTATAAAACTGAGATCTTTAGGAAATGCGGTTTAAAAACAAGAATCTATTACTACTGTGGATATGCAGGGTTTAAATCTTTGTTTAAACAGCTCTCATTGCAACACAAAGCATTAGTCTGGGCTTGTTTTGGGTGTCTCTGCAGTTAGCAATAGGTGACAGCTGGTAGCCGTTTTTGTTTAAAATTGCTTTTGAATTTAATTGTATTCAATATTGGGGTTGTGGTTAGAATGGGCAGAGTTCGATAGAAGGCTGGGCAGGAAACAACTGAAGTGCCCCTGAGCAAGGCACCTTAGCCTCAATTGCCCTCAAGGCGCCGCAGTGCTGCCCACTGCTCCAGGTGTGTGTGTGTTTACGGTTTGAAGTGTGTGTGTTCACAACTGTATGGGTTAAACACAGAGGACAAATTTCAAGTATGGGTCACTATACTTGGCCAGCACGTCACTTCGCAATTATTATGAGGACTGTTTATTTGCATAAGATTTTAAACATTTTAATGGAAGTGACATCTGTGCTAAACCTAATTCATTTTCCGGCCACCAGTGGTCTCGGCCCTTAAAAGACCCCCATCCATCTGGATCAGTCTCACCTTATTGGCTGCTTCGGGGGAAAAGGTGATGGCATCCAAAAAGTTAACAGCATCTGAGGGCAGCAGTCGGTCAAAGTACTTGGCACAGGTGTCGTAGGCATGAAGGAAGTCTTGATCGCTCTGAGGGGCTTTTTTCAGCACATGTTGATCCCCCTCCCAGAAGAGTTTCTGGAGCCAGGTAGCGTGGACAGCACTGGAGGTTAGCATGCCTCCGCCCTGCTGGGGAATTCGGGGAGCAAGTTTGGAGATGGACAGGACGTTCTGGCTGGTCAATACTGGCTCCAGAGCTTTCAGAGGATCTGAGTCCTCATCTATCAGCTTCTTATAGTCCAGACCTGTGAAAATCATACAGATCATTGAACACACAGACTCAAAGTGGGGCATGTTGTCACACTAAGATGTCACAATGGAACCTGCCATTGAACTTGCTATTGTTTTTAACTTTTACAGTACATGCCTTTTACAAAACATACAAACACAATGATACCTGTAGTTTGACAGACAAGTAAGACATCCAATCACTGCTTTTGGACCAAAAGCAATGATTGGACGGACATTTTATGGTCCTAACCTTCCTAGAAGATATAAGATATATATTTATACCAGCATACACTCATACATTTATACCATTCAACATCCAGGTCCGACCCTTCTCTATATAAAATTTCCCCTTTGGAAATTTGAGAATACCTCAAATATTTTTTAGCTTGTATTTCTGTCAATCAGTGTGAATAGGTGTAGACTCGGTTTGCCTCCAAGACATATCAAGTCAGACGGACACATTACACTGACACACAAAGCTTCATCAGGGCATTAAATATTTAAACACCTGCCTCTGAGAATGATCCTGTCTCATGACAGAGGCCAGCAGAGGCCATTCCACACACACACACACACACATGCTCAAACACACTGAGGTGTGGACAAGTGCTGTCTCTATCCCATGGGTTATGACAGATGCTAAGATGTCTTTACAATGCCGTGTGTGGGGGCATGTATGTGAGAGAATGTGTTTTCAGAGTCTACAAAGTGTGAGTGTTTTAAAGGGGAAGTATTGGTCGAGACGGTGTGAAAACTCATGCCACAATTCCCTTGACTTCTCAAGCACTCCTTACCAGACACAGACCAGCCTGAGATTACCAAGTTGAGCAGAGTTTCACATAAACGTTTTATCTTGTAGCAGCTCTTGTCATTTGTTAGTTTTAATAGCAGGCTTTGGTTTTGACTTCGAAACTGCAGCGGGGCAAAAGTCAGGCTGCTGCAATTTACACACTGAGTAACTCTGAGCCATAATATTTTAGTCTAAGATTATGAATAATAGATGACAGATGGATGGTGCATATTAAAGAGAACTCGTTTCAAATAAGCAGCATATGAACATCTTGTGTACACGAATATTATATTAGATATAATAGATGTTTGTGAAGCATTAAGATAAAAAGAACGTTGGTGCAAAACATGCAGCATAATTCCTGATACACTGGAGTTTACTTTATACATGAATCATGTTAATAACATTTAATTTCAACTAAAACGTTTTTTAGCCGCTTCTGGCATGTTTTCAGCCTGTCAGGTACAACAGGTCTCAATTAATGTGTGTGTGCACATATCTCTAAATTTTTAACAGATTTATCAGTCAATTTGGGATTCAACAAACAAAAGTAGCCTATCATATACAGTCCAGGCCTATATTAAAAGTGTTTGTTGTGTATGAACTGCTGATGAATGGCTGTACAGGAAAGCCCATATATGGACATGGTTGGGCGCCTATTATGATAATTATGAGCCGTGGGTACGATGCATCAAATTTATGTACACACACACACACACCTGTTGTAAATCCTGCAAATCACTTACACGAGAACCCTTTTGTGCACACCAGTATGTAACTTGTATGAGATTAACAGTGAATGAGACCCATTGAGTTTGGAATTATCCCATATACACTTTCCAAATAATGAAGAGAGAAGCTAATAAACTCATTCAAACCTCTCTCTATCTCCACTGCGTCCTTTACAACAATCTCAACTTATCAGCAAAGAACAATAACGCATTGTGTGCCGGCTAATTAACATTCATCTATTACGTTCGTGCGCAGCCTCGCTGCTCAGTGACCCACTTCCTGTCGCCTCAGCAGGAGAGATGCGTGTGATTACATGGTCAATTTCTGGTTATGGCTGTTGATTGACATTTTTGCAAGCACGAACTGATTTACTGCTTCATTTGTGTTACACCACAGTCATCGATTAAATCTTCCTTTCTTTGTAACGATTTTACAGCTATTTTATCCAACGCGGAAGCCAACGCTTCTAACACAACTCACCGACAGCAACGGCTTTGAGTTTCTTTAGCAGCTTGAGATGCGTGTCGGACGTCATCGCAGACGGAGGGAAGCAGTCTGCGCAGCCACAGTTCTCCAGAAGTGTGAAGTAGAAGAGCAGCCTCAGCTGGTCGGTTCCCGCTATACTGGGGTAAACGTATTTAGTCATGTGCGCGTAGAACGCCTCAGGGTTGGTCTTCAGGGTCTCAAAAAGGCCCAGGATCTCGGTTCGGCTCTCGATGTCTTTGGTAGAGAGGCTGAGGAGAAAAAAGATGTGAGATTGAAAGATGGAGAAATGAGACAAGGAGAAGTCGTAAACAAAGTCCAGTGAAACGTTGATCAATCAACCATTACAAATTGCTTTTAGAAGGTCAATTAAGGCAACGCGCCACCATTTCGTTCCCCGACTGTCCCACAAATCAGACAAATCAGTACATTACGCTTGAGTTAATATACTGTGACTGCCCACTTGTGCCACAGAATTGATCTGTTTAATCTAAAAGAACTTCTTCAAACTACTTAAAGTCCATTAAACTTAATTCACTGTGGCTTGACCACCTCACGCCATCCCAAGACAAACTTGAAATTAAATTTTTAAGCTGTGAACTAAAGCCTATGACCAGCATTTACTGACCCATCATAAATCTGATGTCAGGTTGGGATTCTATGGGTGTCATGTTTTATGTTGCTGCCCTGATTTCCATAATTTATCTCCATGGTGACTTCATATGCAGAAGTGTGTACCGGCCCTCCACCTCACTCTAATTGAATGGCTTTTCAGTAAAGATAAACAGCTTTACTGCACCACAGAAATATCCCATAGCTATTCTGATGCATGGAAATTTTTTATAGAGTTGGGTTATCAATAAATTACATTGTGAACCTTCAATGACTGCCAAGTCCATTTATCCTGCAGGTCTGCCGATGCTGTACGTGAGAATAGTGTACATGCGTGAGAGCAAAGGTTCGAGAAATAGAGATAGTAACGTCACAGACAGAAAGAGATAAAGGAGCAAGAATGCATGCAGAGTTGCGAGCAGAAAATAAAAGCGTGTTAACACTTGATTTTTGTGACAGCCGTTTGCATGAACTTTGGCATTTGCAGTATTTAAAAACTCAAACCCATTTAAAAAGAATCGAAAGTGAGACTGTTTTGGGAGGTGGTTTGTGGTGCGTTTACAACATGCATGGCAAAATCAAATCAAACTGTTTCTTTTTAAAATTCCCCAAAGTTAAATGCCACTAGCATTCAATGGTAATGAATAATAATTTGAGGGATTTTTTTGATAAGACAGTGAAGAGGTGACAGGAAATCACACAGGATGAGAGAGGGAAAGAACAGGAGTCAAGAAAGACCCACGAGTTAGGATTCGAACTCGGGTTGCCTGCAGCACTGTGATGCAATATGTCAACGCACAGCCCACTTGGCTATTCCAGCTGAAGGTAATGAACAATGATGACATGCAGAAAAAATGCTGCTTCTATTTCTACTTTGAAATAGAATATCTGAGTCACTTTGAAAGTGAAATGTAGTGTGAACACAAACTGAATTGAATCCTTTTCCCATTTCGAGCCACTTAAAAGGGTCTGCTTTTATAAACATGTTAATTAAATAAAAATGAAATAAAAATGAATAAGACATGCACAGGTCTTGATGGCACTGCATTGTGTCGTGAACATCGTGCCTGCACGTGTTTATTGCGCTACAGCTAATTATATTCCCATTTAATCCAACATCACTGTTAAATTAGGAAGCTACAGGCTGCATGGGGCCATTTGGACAGGAACCAAAACCAATCCATTGTCTAGAGAATGTAACCCCTGTGGACCCAAACTCATGTTTAATGGATACAGCGATACTGGCTGGAGGCACAATGTCCCCGGGCCAGAAAGAAAGACAGAGAAACAGAACAGGGTTGAAAATAACAACAGGGAAAACACACAGAAAGACGGGAAAGGAAAAGAGGGAGATGATGACAGAGACAAAACAGGTAAGAGAGAAAGTACAGGAAGGAAAAGCGACGGGGGAGAGATAAAGAGAAGGAAAGAGGAGCCTCTGAGCGCAGTCTGCTTATTAACACAGAATAACTGCTTTTAACAAGATCAATACTTCACTAAACACAGCAGCCATTAACGCTGCACTGCTGCAATGGCAAACCCGCCAACAGACAGAGTGAGCGAGAGAGAGAGAGAGAAAGAGAGAGAGAGACAGAGGGCCACAGGCAGGACTCCAGACTAAAACAATGAAGAAAAAGAAAACTCTGAGGGCCCAAATGACTTAAGTTTCCAAATTACAAAATCGTTTGACATAGATTGTTGCATAGTTCTGCCTGTTTAAAAAAGTTACATTCATTGCATATCTTGCAACTCTGAACTTTGCATTTTCATTTGCATTTATGCATTTGGCAGATGCTTTTATCCAAAGCGTCGTACAGTGCATTCACAGGATACGTTTTATCAGTAACCAAACAATTCCGGAACTTTAGCGTTAGGAAAACAGATCCAATTTTACCCTTGGCATGATCAGAATTGAA
>JAZGTK010013020.1:0-14552 GCA_036877625.1 Ambastaia sidthimunki | reverse complement strand
CACCCATTTAATAAAGTGGATTTAAATGCAGATCAAATGAAGACGAGAAGTGTGATTGAATTCTATGATCTTATTGATTTTAAAATCAGTACTAAAAACTTTTTTAAAATGACATTTAAAATTATGCATTACCCTAAGGGTGGGTGGCACGACACATTAATCTGACTGACCATTTATTTTACAATGTTCCCATGTTTTTGCTTTTATTTCTCCAACACCAAGGGCAAAACTATAGTCTGCAAGTGTTACATACAGATGCATTCTGTGAACAGTTCAGTGCTGAATTTATCTGGGATAAAGTAATGGGTCACAGTAGATCTCTGTCTAAAACAAACCACATGCATCTGTTTTTCCTCTGTGTTTCAGCCGGCACTGAGTCAGGATCCCTGTGCAACGACACACGCTGGGTACAGAAGTGGCAGTCCTGGCAGTCCTCAAGGCCTCTCAGGAGGACCAGCCTGTCTCTGAGCTCTGGATTCTGGCATGCAACGGGCAGACACTCCAGTCGCCGTCTGCTGCGGGCCATCCCCAGACACGTCGCCCAGATACTGCAGGCAGACGTCCTCTGGCAGATGGGACATACTGGTGTGTGTGTGTTTTGTCGTCCTGGTATTCCCTATGTTATGGGAACCCAATGTCACCACAAGGATAATAATACCAGCATTTTGACCTTGTGGGGGCAATTTTGAGGTCCCCATAAAAAAACAACCTTATAAATGATACAGAATGATCTTTTTTAAAAATCTACATGAAAATCTAACGTGTGTGTTTGTGTGTGTGGTTTACCAGAAACAAATGTGTATGGTGATGTGTATAGTAGTTTTTTTGTAAGGTTAGGTTTAGGGGTGAGGTTAGGGGAAGGGGATAGAAAATTTAATTAGCTCAGTATAAAAATCATTGCGTCTATGGAGAGTCCCTGTAAACCACATAAACAAGTATGTGTGATATTTTGCAGGATGAGGTTTTGAGGTGTCCTCAGTGTGTTGTTTATTTGTGATGTACAGGCTCTGGAGTGAAGGTAGCAGTATTTGACACTGGCCTGAGTGAGAAGCACCCTCACTTTAAGAATGTTAAGGAGAGAACCAACTGGACCAATGAGAAAACACTGGATGATGGTAGGGCTTCTTCTCATAGTAGGTCATGATGTCAGTTTATGCATGAATTCTTAATGATGCTCTAAACTAATGTCCCTAATGAGCCCTCAAGGTTCTTATGAGGTCTCGGTGATGTTGGCTAAGTCAGCCTAGACAAACTCTTCATTTGTTATCTCTCATTCTTTCTCCAGGGTTGGGTCATGGTACCTTTGTTGCTGGAGTTATTGCCAGCATGAGAGAATGCCAGGGCTTTGCTCCTGATTCTGAGCTTCATATCTTCAGAGTTTTTACCAATAACCAGGTATCACACAAACAGCTGAGCTCAATTCAGTCCTACAAGATTCATATCGTAACACTTTCACACACTTTCTTCTTGCCTGAAGGTCTGATTGGCTGTTTTCTTTCAGGTGTCCTACACCTCCTGGTTCCTAGATGCCTTCAACTATGCAATCCTCAAGAAGATCGATGTCTTAAACCTCAGTATAGGAGGACCAGACTTCATGGACCATCCGTTTGTTGATAAGGTCTGTACAGAACACAATTAAATGAGGTTTGGGTGAAACTGTGGCTAATGCTCACTGCAATATAGTACTCTAATAAAAGCTTAACTCTCCTGTGTGTTTAACAAGGTTTGGGAGCTCACAGCCAACAAGGTGATTATGGTGTCTGCTATCGGCAACGATGGGCCGCTGTACGGGTAAGTATATCAGTCCAACAACAAGTTAAATCACATTTTACCAGTAGTCCAACAGTTCTGTTGATTTATTTTATTGTAACGTGTCTTCCAGGACCCTGAACAATCCTGCAGATCAGATGGATGTTATTGGAGTGGGAGGGATTGATTTTGAAGACAACATTGCCAGGTTCTCATCTCGGGGCATGACAACATGGGTGCGTTCATGTCTTTTCTTGAGGCTTGTTAGAACGTGCCTGAACATTTTCATCTGACCTAAAAAGGCCAGACGTCTCCTATCTTCTCACACAAAGCTGGAGTTTTCACAGACTCCAGGAAGGAGAATAGAGTAAAAGGATTTACAAGCACTTCAAAGGGCTCTGGTACAGTTCTTTTATCCACCTTTGAAGTAGTTCACACAATTTAAGGCTTTGTACATTTATAATGTTGGTTTATATATATATATGGTGTCCTGAGAGCAGAATTTCATTTGTTGATACAGAACTTGCTGATAACGGCAAGTTCTCGGTTCTTGTTAGTAATTTTGATACCACAGCCAAAATAAACACACTGTTAAATGCGCTACTTTATAAATAAAGTTAAAATGCATATTAACTAATTATTTGTGTAACAGTTCATGTAAATTATGTAAACATTGCGTGTTTAAGTAATTAAAGTAAAGTAAAAAGTCATAAAAAGAAAGTAAAGATAAGTAAACAGTGCTTAAAAATAAAACCAATTAATGGGGTCGCCTTTACTGCATTGTGATGATGCTAAACATTATTACTGATTCATTTTAAATCCGTAATTTGTTTTTGTGTGTTTTGCTGTTTTCCCCCGTTCTGTTTACATTAACTAAATGAAGCATAATTGACTGTAATAAAAACAGCAAATGTTATATTGTACTTTTACAGTTTGTTTTGTTTGTTTGTTTTTAGTTTGGGATTGGTGCTAAAGTACCCACACTTTTGACATCCTTGTTTGTTTATAAATATTATAGGCATATACTGTATATGGCATATTATAGATATAAGATAGATAAATTGGATAGTCATTGTAAGACCCTAGTTGTAATGCGTGCAATTACTTTATCATAATTGTTTTCAAACTCACAATATCATCAGTCAGTCTAATAAAAGTTACATTTTCATGCATGGTTTATATCACACATAAATGCAGTGTTACAGTCCCTAGATTACTGTAGAGTTTTGACTGCATCTCCAGGCTTTGAATGTTACGTGTGCCGCTCTCTTTTCCACTCATCAGATTCTGTTGATCTTTCCGGTCGTCTCAGTTTCATCATTGTTTTGACTGCTGTATTATCTGTCCATCAGGAGCTGCCGGGCGGCTATGGCAGGGTGAAGCCTGACATCGTGACGTACGGCTCTGGTGTGCGTGGATCAGGACTGAAGGAGGGCTGTCGTTCTCTCTCTGGCACCAGTGTTGCATCACCGGTTGTGGCTGGAGCTGTCACACTGCTGGCCAGGTGAGACGTGGATAAACAAAAACAGGGTCAAAACAAATTCCCAGAATGCTTTGCAATGGATGTTCACAAACTCACTTTAACAGACTATTGAGAACATTTTATCCATTTCTTTTCTCGAAAGGCTATATGTAAATGTTGTAGTGATTTGTTTTTTTTGCTAGGCTTGTGTTTTATTGTATGTCCTGATAAAACAATAAAATTAAATGTTAATTGGGCAAAGGCAATAAAACCTAAAACAAGCTAGTTTGCAGGCGGGAGCAAAAATAAATAGCAAAAAGCTGTTTGTTAGTTTAGAAATGGGTGCCTAGTCTCTGCTTAAGTACCTTAATTCTTTCTACACAAGGGCCAGATGAACAAACAAACAAGAGTGTTTACAGTAGATATTTTCCCCGACACTTCTGCAGAAGAGCAAAAAACAAGAACTAAACGAATAAACAGAATGAATCTTTGTTTTTTCCCTCCAGTAGTTTTTCTCCTTGTATTGTTCAATCCATATTGTATTTTAATCACTATATATAGGGTTACTTGTTCTTTTGTGAACTATTTCAAATCTCTTTTCTCCTCTCAGCACTGTATTGAACAGAGAGTTGGTAAACCCAGCCAGCATGAAACAGGCCCTGATCGCATCCGCTCGCAGACTTCCTGGTGTCAACATGTTTGAGCAGGGCCACGGCAAACTGGATCTGCTCAGAGCCTACCAGATCCTCAACAGCTACAAGCCGCAAGCCAGGTATTTCTTATCTTGTTTAACCTCTTTATTGACTAGCATTCTGCTCGCGTATCGTGCATTCAGAACCAATTCATGTATGCTAACGCAGTCTATTAAAATGCAATTAGCGCCTTGGTCTTTGTTTTTAACCGGATTATAGAACCAATTTAACCCAATTTAATTAGTTGTCTAATGAATTTTTGATGGTGTTTTAATCTTTTAGCTTGAGTCCCAGCTACATAGATCTGACCGAGTGCCCGTACATGTGGCCCTACTGTTCTCAACCCATTTACTACGGTGGCATGCCAACTATTGTTAACGTGACCATTCTTAACGGCATGGGCGTGACCGGCAGGATTGTGGACAAGGTAGGCAATAATAAAGAGACTGAATCTCACTGTTTTTTCGTCTACATAAACCCAATGCTGTTTTATTGAAAGCCCCCTCTGGTAATTTCTGCTTCGACACAGCCCATCTGGCAGCCCTACCTTCCTCAGAATGGAGATTACGTAGATGTGGCGGTATCGTACTCACCTGTGCTCTGGCCCTGGGCTGGATACCTGGCCGTCTCCATATCTGTGGCCAAGAAAGCTGCATCATGGGAAGGCATCGCTCAGGGTCATGTCATGGTCACGGTGGCCTCACCAGCAGAGAATGATGTGAGTAACAAGATGAAGGTCTTCTGTATTGTGTAGAGCAATGTGGTGTGAAGGGTGGATTGTGTAGTCAAACATTGGTACAACTTCTTCTCTGAAAGCACAAGGTAGTTTACTTGCAGACTGTGACCTTCTATGATGTTCTGTTTTTCTTGTCCAGTCATCAATAGGTGGTGAGATGACCTCCACAGTGAAGCTACCAGTGAAGGTGAAGATTGTCCCCACTCCTCCACGCAGTAAAAGGATTCTGTGGGATCAGTACCATAACCTCCGCTACCCGCCTGGATACTTCCCCAGAGACAACCTGCGCATGAAGAACGATCCACTTGACTGGTGAGCCATGACTGCAAATTTACATTCTCAGTTTTAAGACATCCATATTACGTTCAAGACACAATCCATTGAGGGTGCCATTTAATACCTTCAAGATATTGTTTTGTGCCCTATATGGTTATAAAATGACATTGTTTTTGTCCTGTTTTGAAGGAATGGTGATCATATTCACACCAACTTCAGAGACATGTATCAGCACCTCAGGAGCATGGGCTACTTTATTGAGGTCTTGGGGGCACCAATCACATGTTTTGATGCCAGTCAATATGGTGGGTGTTGATCCATTGTATTTTCAGTGTGAAGAAACATCTATTAATGAAGGATGAATTGGTTTCCTGGAACCTTCTAGGCTGTGATGATGGAATAAGACTTCCAAACCTTCTTCAACAATCATCTCTATATGTGTTTAGGAACCTTGCTGATGGTGGACAGTGAGGAGGAGTATTTTCCTGAGGAGATCATGAAGTTGAGGAGAGACATAGAAAATGGTCTTTCTCTTATCATCTTTAGTGACTGGTACAATACATCAGTCATGAGAAAAGTCAAGTTCTACGATGAGAACACCAGGTATTGAAACACCACTGCGTTTTGTGATCCCTTGTTTCTTTAAATAATATTCCTGAGTACTGCAAATGTAAATTTCTTAGTGTTTGTCCACCTTTTGCTTTAATGTCAACATGCAGTTGAGATGTGGGGTTGCAAAAGCTGTTTTTGTATAATCCCAGTATGATTTGAGAACATTCCAAAGCATCTTGTGTGCTTATATTGACGCAAGAAAACTTCGCATTTTTTGTTTGTTTTTCGAAAGTGTTTCCGTTTATGTCCAGGAGAAAGAAAAAACATCCCAGATTTGCGGTGTGGTTTTAGGACTTTTTGGACTGTTGTGAATGGCAAAAAATGGCTCATGCTATTGCAAAAGCAATTAGATTTTCCGTAGAAAATAATGTGGGTCAAGACTGCCTCACTAATTAAATAATTTTGATTTTACCTGACAATTAACTTTCTATAATGCATTTGTCTAATTTTTTTTAAAGTGTGCTTCCCATTAGGGTATTTAATCTTTGGGCTTCAATTATTTAATCTGATAATTACTTTTTAAATTGCGTTCTAAGTGCCCTATTCAGGGGAAACGTTTTGTTTATCAAATAAAGGCAAATTTTAAAACATCTGTTGCTTTTGCAGGCAATGGTGGATGCCGGACACAGGGGGCGCTAATGTGCCAGCCTTGAATGACCTGATCTCTGTGTGGGGTATGGCCTTCAGTGATGGGCTATATGAGGGAGACTTCACAATGGCAGATCACGATAGTAGGTTTTGCTAATTCTTAAAATGCTGCTTTATCAACATATACAAACACACGTTCTGTTATTTCTATAGACTTTCTTTTATAGGCTCTATAGGTTCCTCTAAAACAGTTTTATTCATTATCAGTCATTAATTGCTCAATTGATTTTCCTTAATAATATATCTATATATATCTATATGGATATATAATAATCTATACTGTCTGTTGTGTTTTAGTGTATTATGCCTCTGGGTGCAGCATCGCCCGTTTTCCAGAGGATGGAATTGTTATTGCTCAGACCTTAAAGGATCAAGGTAAGCATCTCGCCTCACTGCTGTATCCATGGAGACAGGCTAAAAGCGCTCTCTGTTTCTTCATCCTCTTGTTATTGTAACCTGACATCCTCAAATTTCAAATAGGTCTGGAGGTCTTGAAACAAGAGACGGCAGTGGTGGACAATGTTCCTGTGCTTGGACTGTACCAAACACCCAGTGAGGGGGGAGGCCGCATCGCGCTCTATGGGGACTCCAACTGCATTGATGACAGTCACAGGCAGAAAGGTAACTGTGTAAAATTTAAAGGTAGGGTAGGTAGTTTCGGAGAGGCTAGCAATAGCAAGCTAGCTTTCAAAGCATGAGGTCCCGCCTCCGTTTAAAATGCTCTCTAAAGCCACGCCTCCCTACAAAATCGCATGAAGTTATATAAATATATTTAGGGCACTTAGTGATTACTAAATTATCTACCCTACCTTTAGGGCAAAACCATATATTTAATAAGGACCCCTTATATAATAGGATATGTTATGATATATGCTTCTCTTTATAGACTGTTTTTGGCTTCTGGATGCCCTGCTGCAGTACACTTCCTATAGCATGACTCCACCCAGCTTCATCCATTCTAAAACCAGAATAGTGCCCCCTACAGGCACAGACAGGCCATTACCACAGAGATTGGAAGGTAAGCTTTATAACTCTTTATATACAGGCTGTTCTATATTTGTAAAGATATTTTAAGGCGATTGTTTTTTTGTTCCTGAAGGTAATCATCTCTACCGATACTCCAAAGTTCTGGAGCCTCATCTGGGTGACCCTAAGCCACGCCCTCTACCTGCATGCCCTCATTTGTCTTGGGCTAAACCCCAGCCCCTTAATGAAACTGCTCCTAGGTCAGTACAGATGAGATCTGAGCCATTCTTAATGGCAGTATAAATAAAGATGCATGTTTATGGATTCATTAACATTTAACTTGTTTTTTCAATTCCTCTCAGCAATCTGTGGAAGCACCAAAAGCTACTGTCAGTGGACCTGGACAAGGTGGTCTTGCCTAATGTGAGGCCATATCGCCCTCAGGTTCGACCCTTATCTCCTGGGGAAAGTGGAGCCTGGGACATCCCAGGAGGTAAGAACAAACACAGTAAAGGAATAAAGGGCTTTTAATGCTCAGATAATGCATTGTAATAAACAATGTTTGCGTTTTCCGCAGGAATTATGCCTGGCCGTTATAATCAAGAAGTTGGCCAGACGATCCCAATGTTCGCATTTCTCGGTGCCATGGTTGTGCTTTCCTTCTTCGTGGTGCAATTGACCAAATCCAGGAACAAACCTAAGCGCAGAAAACCCAGAGTAAAACGACCACTTTATCTTCAGCAGCAACAACAACAAACCCCCCACTCAAATCGAAACCCCACAGTATGATCGGCCCACACCACCCACTAAACATGCCACATCTGGACAAACAAACAGGGAACAATCTTCCCTAAGATGTGCGTGTGTTTTGCGGTGAACTTGTGGTGATAAGATTGAACGTTGAAAGGCTTTGTGTTCTTAAAGAAACTGCCACCTGCACCCAAATAAGGGTCTTGCCTGGACATCAGTGTTCCTGTCTTTATCCTACACATGCCTTTCAATACAGTGACCAAATGGAGGAATGTTTCCTTTTTGTTAATTTATTGATGATTGATTGACTATTGACCCTTGTTTTGTATTTCAAATTGGACAATCAGTCATTCAGTTTCCCTGATCAACATATTGAACTGTTTCCATGTCCTTGTTTTTGTATTGTCAAACCACGTTTTTTATAAAATGGGTGTGTTGCGTACATCTTTTGTAAATATCCATCAAGATTTCAATGTCGTTGGCATAGAAAAAAAATCAATGTTTTAAATATATATCATCTGATATAAAGCAGAAAACCTGCCTCTGTCTTTTTAATGGATTTAAAGTGACAGTAAAGGTGACAAAGGAAGAATTTTCATCTTATTTATTTAAGGTCAACCGTCAGCAGAATATACGGCTGTAAACTGGCTGTTTATTTTGCTACATTAATTGAAGGATTGACCCATTTGTTCTTTGTTTGCATAAGAAAAATGAAGATGTCAATGTTTCTGTGGCTCATTGGATAAACATTGTGTTGCTCCCGGCTTTCTTTTGGATCAGTGCCATGTTTGGCTTGGGTCCATCTCTTGTATTTATTGCATAAAATACAGCCATATATTAGCTGTGATACATTTTCCTAATAGCTAACAAACATCTGCTAAATAGAGGTTGTTCAATGTTGGATTTTGCAGATGATACAACATTATAAAAAACTAAGGTGGGAAAATGACATTTAAATAGGAACCCAAAAGTAACACTAAATGATACGGAATGACATGGAAAAGGAGAAAATTCTTTGGAATTTCTTTGGATTTTAAAGTGCACTTCATCCGTAATATAACTGGCCATAAAAGGCAAACAATTATTGATAGCAATCCTCATAGATTTATGTCAATAAGAAGCAGTTTAATTAGCAGTTTTATTGACACTGATTACGAGGTAAAAATCAGTCAGTAATAAAGTTCCCCAATAATAAAGTTATATAGCAGATAAAAACAATAATTCTATCCTTTAGATATCAATTTTATTATCCACCATACTGTCACAATGTATCATTTCATGCAGAATGGTCTTCAGATACAAGTATGAGGGCATGATCAGCACTCAGCAAATCAGGTTTGACTAGTAATTTTTATTCTCTCTGTTTCAAGGAACCTGCCTCTATCTGTAAACATTTCCTGGTCAAAATTTTAAATCGGATTTGTGGGTCATTGTTACTGATACTTGGTATAAGAAATATAACCAATCCAATTTACCAAGATACAAAAGCATTCTGCAGACTAGCTCAAACATTCATGGCCTGTAATTAAATGCTGATGTAGACAGACAAAAGAAATATTCCTGTTCTCATTCTACCTCATTTTAAATCCTGTCTTCAAAGCACTCTTGCCTGAGGCCGGTATAAAATCAGGTAAGGTTAGCGATAGGTGCTGGGCAGTTTCTTAAAATCTCAGGCCTGATCCATTTTTAATGGGAAGGATAACCTGTGAAAATGTCACCAGTCTTTTTTAGGATGAAGGTTAATGACATGAAGAACATGGGAACTATGCCTGACCAGTTATTTGTGCTTAAATGGATTTCCCAAATCTGTTCATAAAAGAGGTCACATGTCCCACTTGTGTGCCCACATCTAAAAATAAAATCTTATTTTCTTTATCAATAGGCAAGACTCAGAAAGCGTCACACCAAAGCATCACTCTGATGGCTGGTGACAGTGAGCTTGTAGTATCAGGAACACATGTTGATAAATGTGGGATATTCTGGACATTTAATGTCCTAAAGACAGATGACATCACACTTTGTTGAATCAAAGGTTATCTTTTCATGTTAATGGACATCATGTGTTTGGACATGAGAGCCCTCAACTCATCAAAAAATAGTAAATTTAAAATGTGTATTTTGAATTTATATTTTTAAAGCATATATCTGATTTTTGCCTTTGTTTTATTATGGCGAGTGGAGAATAGTTTTATGTTTTAAGCATTAACCTACTCATTTCATAATTACAGACATACTATGTCCAGATTAAACCAGACAAAAAAAACATGCTCAGGTCTAAATGTATGTGGGTCATGTCCCTGCTGACAACCAGCCTATACTGGGCTCAGTTTACACATTAAAAGGAAGATTTTCAAAAATGATTTAAAACCAATGTATGTTATAGAAAACATTCTTGTGTGGTTGAATGAAGAATCGGATGAGGTGATGTTAAAAAAATGCAACAACTTTTTGTCAATACTTTATTAAATAGCAGCACTCTACATAATCTTGAATTTTAACATATTTAAGACGAATATAATACTTCGCATCCCTGCAATAAACCTCTACACTCATAAGAGAGAAAGCCAGTTTACAGAAACATACAGAGTATAAGAATCATTTCATCAAACAATGCCATTAAAAGTGACTGTTCATATTTTCATAGTTTCATTCATATCATATATATATATATTTCATTTTGTTCTGTTACGGGAATAATATAAAAGAAAAATAAGAAATGCACAAAATACTTTAAAGTAGCATAGCTAAATTCTACCGCAAATAATTTACTGGACGTTCATTTGTAACATGCACTCACGGTGAGGAAACAAAAAACTGAACAGAAGGCAGGATCGGTGGGAAAAGCCAGGATAGGAATTCTGGGCCACTGTTGTTCTGCCTGGCGCTGGAGTCTTTATACACTGAGCCAGCCAAAGTCTTTGTGCGCAAATACAACAGCCTCTGATTTACTGATCGACAAATGTGAAATGATTTATATGATCCAGTTAGAAATATCGTCTATGGGAGAGTAAGAGTTGGCTTGTCCTGAGGCATAATCTGGTGCCAAACGCTCAATTATGACATAAAAATGGACAAGACGAGAATTATTATCAGTCAGTCACAGCTAAAGCTTTTCACTTTAAGATCTTCATACGTTCTCAAAAAATCATGAACATCTGTTCAAATAGTCAAGATAATTCTGTCTTTGTAATACTAATCTCTCAGGATATTACACACTATGATCTATCAGTGAATATCATTTAAATAAACACCTATTATATGATACTCCAGATACATTGTGCTTTTGGACCAGGGGCCTCATTTATAAAACGAGCGTACGCACAATATATTCTTAGAATGTGCGTACGCTAAAATCCACGCCAATGTTCTTATATACGTAAACGTTCCATACGTGTAAAAAAGTGCGTAGCGCTACGTTAGAATCTAGGTAGACGTACAAACTTTTCCTTGTGGCAGAGAGTCGGAGGACTGCGGGTATTTTTAAATCTTAGTGTTTTTAGCTAAAGGATATGGTTGTTGACTGGAGCTCTTTTATATGTTAATGACATTACAACGGCGTTTACAAGATCTGAACCCATTCAGCTGCGCACAATTGCGCAAGATCATTTGCGATTCATAAATCTAGAAGGTTTTGTGCGTGCATTCGTTCTCTGAATCACACATACGCACGTTTGTGGAAACCATCGTAATATCAAATGTAGGACGGTGTCTAAGCAACATTTTATAAAAGAGGTCCCAGATCTTTATTTGGTGTGTTGTGATTGTAGACCCTTTGACTGGCAGTACGTATCAGGCGCAATGTTTGACAACATTATTGCCAGTCTCAACATGGCTCAGTGCATTATACGCGTTAATAAAGTTCAGTTCAATATACCTATAACAACAACCTATAACAAGCATCACGTTACAGAAACGCTATTATCCATGAACAAGCTCAAAGTATTAATACTTTTCTGCACAGTTTGGTCTTTTCAGAAGTTTGAAAACCGTTTGCCAGGTCGATGCATGTGTTAAATGGGATGAAATATTAATCAGCCCAATTTCTTAGAAGAAACTGTTTATGCAAAATGCAAAAGCATCAGTTTTCCTGATATTGGATATATGCATCAACCAAGTGCAGTTCCCAAATATTTCTGGGAGTAAATTTGTTTTTCTATAATGCTGGAGTACAGTTGAAAAAGGGAATCGGTTTTATGTCCAACATTCTCAGCAGGTGACACTGTAATTTTGGCTCAATATCAAATGGAAACTGTAAACAAGTAATTACAAAAGAGATAAAGAGAGAGAGTGCAGAGGGTAAAGAGACAGAGTTAAACAGCAGGGACTGTGACAGAGAAATGGGGGTAGCGGTGGGGTTAGGAAGAGTGGAACAGAGGAATTGAGATGGGGGGTCTCTCCACCCGTAGACTGGCTCACTTCTCATCAGTCTCTGCTCAGACTGCACCAGGCGGCTAGAAGAAGACAGTGAAGAAGGACAGTAAACATCACTATTAAATTGATAAAGCAAAGTAAATATTTAATGCTTGAACAGCCTGACTTTACAATTACAACTGTGTAAGGTTATTAAACTGTACACTGGCTCTCAGTTACAATGCTTTAATATAACTGAGAGGGTCAGCAATACTGTAGTGCACTACAAAATCTCTTAATGTTCACTTATGAAGAGTGCCATGCCATTTTTTTTCTTAGGACCATTATTGTTGCCATTATTGTTGTTTTATAATGTACGTCTGTAAACCCTGCTCCTAAATGGCACTAAAAAAACAAACAAACAAACAGCGATTGATCATTGTACATGCCAGGGAGACATCCAGGCGGTTCCTGGCTGGTTTAAGATTTAAGCAAAAAGCACCAGATCTTTGCTGTAGTCAAAGGTCTTGCAACATGAGACTGAGCAACACATAATAGCTTTGAAATATAAGGACATCAACTCCCCCAGAACACAATGACAAAAAGTAAGTGGATCAAAGGCTGGTTTGGTTCCAATGCCCATGGCAGGCCTACAGCAGACAGCACTAGAACTCACCAGGCACTGCCACGGTAGACACAGCCTCTGGCTGGCACAGAGTGTCCACTTTCACATGCTTGAAGGCCTTGCAAGCTGCAGTCTGAAGGTGCCTGAGAGACAAGCAGGGAAGGTTTGATAAAAAAATATAAATTCACTTGTTCCAAGTACAACCCAAGTGTCTTATGAAGATAAGAAGCATGTATAATACACTGTAAATATGTTAATATGTTTGGGGGCAAGTGGATTTTTAAATGCATCTTTTGTCTTACAACAGACAATGAAATAAGTATGATTATTGTATGTAATAAAAAAGCATTTTAAGTGTTGTTTAAATAAAAACTGCTGCTACAAATGAAAATATCTTCCTCCTTATGCACAAAATGTTTTATTACAGAGACATAATGTGCAGAGGCTTATAGTAATAAAGACTTATAGTAATAAAGTTGGCTTAAGCTTAAGTAAGCTTAAGACCCACAACCCTCCCTTTAGCAAGCTCTCAAAAGCCACATCTCCCACACACATATATACATACATACATACATACATACATACATACATACATACATACATATATATACATATACAATGTATACTTTACATTGTAATTGCTATCAAGACATGAAGAGACTTTAAACCAGCATAACAAAAATATTTCTGAAAAACACGCCTACTCTGCATTTAAAAGAGAGTTTATGAAGAGTTAAAAGTTTTACCTCTTCCATTCCTCTTCTCCATCCCAGAACTCATACACCACAAAGGACAGTCCGTCAGGAAGTCTCACAGCAGTCACACTAAAAACAAACACGGCGTGAGAAACGTCATACTTTCATTTTCACACTCTCACTGAGACAAACTGATCCTGCCGGCAAGCTGATGGAAAACTGTGTTTAAACCTGTACAAACAAACACTGAGGACAAAGAAAACACAGGGACAATGTCTTCAAAGAAAGGGCTTACGAGATAATGAGGCAATTACACCTTTCTGATAAAGATATAAACAGATACTTCACTATCTGTTGTACTATATGTCCCACCACTTGGTGGCAGTACCTTCTTACATATATTGTGATCTGCTTTAGCTTCAGGCAATGAAACACTGCAATGATTAGCCTTAATCAATATAGCATCTTATTTATTAATTGAGAGTAGCCAAAATTGACAGTGTTGACCCAAACTTGTCCTCTGCATTTAACCAATTCAGGTAACTGCACACACACTGTGAACACACACTGCAAACCGTGAACACACTGGAAGCAGAGGACCAATTGGACCAGGGAATTGAACCGCGACCTTCTGGTTGCAAGTCCAACACGCTAACCAGAAGTCCACAACAGCAACTTTAACTTGAAAGGAAATGTGGAGAAAGCAGACGGGATTTGGTTGGGATTGGAAACTCCAGTTGGGTTTAAGTTCCGCTAGTCACACGGTTTTGCTACTTTGTTCAAAGAGTTCAAAGAGTTAGATAATAATTTCAGTAACTGTAAACATATTTTCACAAATAAAAAAACATACTAAAGTAATAGAGAAACAAAAGGTTGGTTAAAAGAGGGAGAGATGCTCCAGAGATGTCAGTTCTGCAGTGATGAGGTCTTTGCAGAACCTCACCGATGTTTCCACTGATCAGTTATTCACCAGTCTGATGTAAATCATGAC
>JAZGTK010013019.1:0-14554 GCA_036877625.1 Ambastaia sidthimunki | reverse complement strand
GTCGAAAATAGGATTTCTCTCCCTCTCCCTCCCTTCCTGAAACCTTTTAGAAGAGATTAAAAGGAGATAGTGTTTTAATCTTTAAGCTTTATAGAGCCCCAGGGTCCTTTAATACCATTTTCAGATTATATGAGTGCATGAGATTCTAAGAGACGGATCAGTAAATGTCACGTTTAGAACGTTAGATTGGTGTTCAGTGGTTATTCATGAATGCACATCTTTCACCTTATCATTGTGTGATTATGGGATTGTCACATGCATTTGAATTGTACTTCCTGTGGCTCAATCAGTTTACAGGAGCAGATTACAACAGCTGATATTCTTAGAGAGGCTTGTGACATTAATTTTACGCATGTCAGTATTGGCCAAAATAATCACAATTATGATTTTTGTCGTAATCGAGCAGCCCAATTAGATTAAATTAGATTAGAATTTGAAAAAAATATTAGCTACCTATTCTAAATGACACTCAGTGTTTAGCTCTGTTCACAAGGGATTAAACATGGTGGATTGTTAGTTGTCAAGATCAGAATTAGAATCAAGATCAGAATTAGAATCAAGATCAGAATTAGAATCAAGATCAGAATTAGAATCAAGTTCAGAATTAGAATCAAGGTCAGAATTAGAATCAAGGTCAGAATTAGAATCAAGGTCAGAATTAGAATCAAGATCAGAAATAGAATCAAGATCAGAATCTGCTTTACATTCTAATTAGCTTCTTGTATGTATGTGTAACGTCAGTTATGAGTGCAGTAGATGTGGGAGAACACAACACTTCAGAGGAATGGAGGCAGTGTGCAGAGCTCTCAGAATCTCTGGCTGGATGAATTATTCAGAGATGGAGTCTCAAATGCCTGAAGTCTGTGTGGGGCTGCTGGTCCCTGTGTGGGGCTGTGTAGTCTTTATTCTGATGGATGCTGTGCACCTGCTGTCAGCTTTCACAAAGCTCCTCTGGGTGCCTCTCAATCCCTCATACTCTCAAAAAGATTTAAGCAGATGATAAAAATCTGTGTTTTTTTATTGCAGTGTTATATTCAGACTACTTGTATATTCATTATGTGTGTGTAACAGACAGATTAAAAACAATACTTTAGCTTTATTTAATCTGATTATTTGCTTATTTTGTTACACCGGCTTTGTCTTTGTGCCCTTCTTTTATGTCTGGCTAACTTCAGAACTGCATATTCTACTGGTTGATTCTGATTAACAGAGACAGACACACTCAGTTTGTTTTTTTGCGAACTGTCAGTGGGCATCTTGTATCCTTTTAGTGAGCACTGCCTCAAAGGCATTTGTGCATGTTTGAAGTTCACATACAGAGGAATAGACTCATGTAAACACACACAGGAGCTGAACTCAACCTTTGGAAACACGCAGAGGGACTTAAACAGAGAAATGGAGAGAGAGAAGCAAAATGTCAAAAAAGAGCTGATCAAAGGACCAGCTTTCCCCAATATTCTGTGCTGTGTGTGTGCTGTGTGTGCTGTGTGTGTGTACGCTGTGTGTGTGCGCCTCCTTTAAAAGCACTGGAGAACAAGAAGCTTGTTTATTTTATTTGAGAAACTCTGAACCTTGCTCTTAATGTGGTTTGAGTGCATTTTTCACATCCACAGCGTGTCTGAAATCACTGTTGTAATGTGTTGCTCTCTCTCTCTTTCTCTCTTGCTATCTACTTGCAGGTAGCTGTGAAAAATAACATTGACGTCTTCTACTTCAGTTGCCAGTATCCACTCAGCCTGCTCTTCGTAGAAGATGGGAAGATGGGTAAGTGTGTGTGTGTTTGTGTGTATGAGTGTGTTTGTTCACCTTGTACCTGCGTCCTCAGACGTAAGCAGGGGTGCTTCAGATTGTGACGTCAATCCTATTTTGAATTTTAAACAATTTTTTTATTGGTCACAAGCAATTTTGACCTTATATGCATGTGTTATGAGAGCATGTGAGCACGTGTCAGGCCTCACAATGTACTGTAGGTCTGTGTTCCAATGATGTGTGAGATTACTACTAAAACACAATCTCTTCTAAGTCATTCACTGACTAGGGAACAAAGCATATGCTTTTGGTGTAGAACACAGCCAATGGTACTGCACTAAACTGCACTCTTCTGTTTTCTTTTCACCGTTCTATGACGTAAACATCTTTTCATCGCTCTGATTCTCAGACCGACAGGTGTTCCTGGCCACCTGGAAGGACATTCCAAGCGAGAACGAGTCACAGTTCCAAATCAAAGACATCCACCTCAACTCAGGTAACAAATAAAGTGCCACACATATGAGAGAGAGAGATGGAAATAAACAAATCGAGTGCAGTAAATAGCTCTTCAGTTATCTCCACTTTTTCATGACTTTCAATCAGGCATGAGCACACTCTCCTGTCAGGGTTTGTCTCTGAAGGGCCCCGGTGATCTGTTGGCATGTCTAGGTGTAATTAACCCGAGGCAGGTTTTTGGGGAATAATCTGGTTCCGCATGATGGTTTGCATAAAATAATTGCAAATCACGCAGCCGTGAACATGCGGTGGCGTTACAAATGAACACACAGTGCCTCTCTTCTATGGTTCTGTCTGTTTCTCTCTATCAGGTTTAGTATGTAATTTATTTACCGTGATAAGTGTTTCCTGCGCTGGTATGCAGGAAAATGCATAACCACAGGAAATAATTGTATGTTATTGTATATGCGAGGCAAGATTTGAGCTTGCGGTCTAAATTGAATCTAATGCAAGACACTGGGTGTTTCTCCAACTTTCTGTTGCATCATCTTAATTGACTACATGCAACACGCATAGCAATTAGTTTCTGATAAAAGAAAAAAATGCTTTTTTAAGCTGGTTCTGAAACTGATTCAAACTTATTTTGAAATTCAAACTTAATTTTTGTTGTTTGAAAAAGGATGATTTATACCGGCAGCCTCCTAAAAACTGTAAAACTGTTCTTCTATATAATAACTCAGATTCAGTGCTTGGCAAATAAAAAACATTTTAAGATGTTTTTCTGTGAGCTCTTTATTTGAAAAAAAAAAAAATAACACTGGTCAAGACAACATGACGTTGTGCAAATGACATTTTCACTTTAGGTTGAATAATTCCTTTTTATCAATCAAAGTACTGACTGGTTGTTCATATGACCACCTGTAGGTAACATTCACAAAGGAGTTAGAGAGATCCAAAGAGCCATAGAGATCACTACAATTCGTACGTCTTCTGAAAGCTCATGATCTGTATGTTTGTTTTATTAATGACGAATTTCTGTCACCTCGCAGACGCAGCCAGTAACAAGCTGCAGGGCAGTAATATCTTCACCGTAGCCAAGAGAACAGTAGAGGGACAGGACATGCTGTACCAGTCTGTCAAACTCACCAACGGCATCTGGGTGCTGGTCGAACTGCGCATACAGACCGGCAACCCCAACTACACGGTAAGTAGGAATTCAAGGATGAAAAATGCTGTAGTGGCTTTTACAAAAAAATGTGAAGAGACCACCAAAGTACCACTTAAGCACACGCAGATCATTCAAGACAAGAGGATGGGCTGGAGGAGACCGTTGTGGCCACCAATGAGAAATTGTTTCACACAAGATCTTCTTATTTCTCTCCTCACTCATTCTCTAAGTCCCTTTGATTTGTGCAATTGTTCAGTTTTCTTCTATTTTGTTTCTCTTTTTATTTCTTGCATGAATCATGTTACAGACACAATTGTAGAAAAGCAGTTTTTCTCAGATCTCACGTGTGTTTAGAATTGAGTCAACCCGCATGCCTCATTCACAGAAGCAGAATTTTCTGCCCATGAGATCCTGGAAAGAGAGATTGATCTGTGTACATGTTTTCCTCAGAGTTAATCAGCGTATACAGCTGTTTTCATCAGTTTATTCTGTTATTTTACCATCGTGCCGCCTCCGTCTCGTCTGTTTTGCCTCCGTGTAAGAATGTGAATTTGTGTGTAGGTTGTTTGTCTGTTAGATTTTTTTTTTAGGTTATTTTTCTTTCTGTGTGTTTGCTTATGTCCGCTCTTGATGGTGGTGTCAAAACGCAGGATGTGGAGGTTGGGTTCTTTATTTTTTCAGACTCTTATACCTAAACTAAACTTCGTATATTTTCTTTACATGTTCACATTTCTGTAATTACTTGTAAATCGCTATCAAAAATAAAACAAGGTTCACTAACCGGTCCATTACACGCACATACGCTCACGAAAGCAACTGTTTTGAGGGACATTATGAATTTAATTATAATTATATGTGTGTGTGTGTGTGTTTGTGTGTGTATAGTTAATATATAGTTTTTATATATATATTAATTTTCAAATAAAAACACTGTTTTGAACACAAATAGACTTGATGCTTCTGAAACAAACCACAATATGAGAAAATTGTGTTAGAGGCCTTTTGAATTCAAACCTTTTCCATCCCTTTTGTTATAATAATGGAAGAGCTTGGAATTACAGGCAGGCACAAAGATTGTGTTGGCAAAAATGTTTTACATTTCATTCCAAGAGTAATCAAATTTGATTGGCCTTCTTCAAAAGAGTTGCTATTTAACTGAAACCCGTCATCTCATAGCGCATGTTTTAAATGCATTCAGAGACTCACCACCCCCACCGCATGCACGCAAACATCTGCACGGGTCTGATAATCTTCCATCTCTCTCGCCGTATCCTCACGCTAACAGCCACTTCAAAAAACGCTGCCCAGACACAATGAAATGTCCACAAATCAAGGTCGTTTAGGGAACTTCTGTTGTTGTAGCACATAAACGCTTTGTCTGAAAAGACTGAATAGTACATTAGGGTAGCAATTCTGTGATCTGCTCTGTGATGTGTTGTGTTTTCTAAGTAACTGGTCATGCTTTCTTTAGATACATCGCTACACAGTTTGTGACCGTTCGTTGTCCCTATGGCAACCGGGCGTCTAATGGCACGGAGCGGTTCTGTGCACGTCTGATGGCAGGAATATGCGAAGGCGTTCCTCCGCAGATCCCTGCTGCTTCCACCCTTCATCCCACCATCTCATCTTTTTCCATTTCCCCTTTGATTACATGCTCCTCCAACATCACACCCCACTGCTTCATCTCTAAGTCTTGGAACTGCACCATCCGCTCTTCCTGTTCTCCGCTGTTCATCCCCTCCACCCACCTGTGCTGTATCTCTCTTTTCCTTAATCTCTCTTCATCTCTTGTGGCAGATTATAGAACAATGCAACTGTTAATAAAAACGCCTCCACAGGCAGGAAGCCGGTGCTAAGTTGGAGACTGTGTCATCGCTGTGCATGCACGCCTACTGTGTTCTGCGTTCTGTATTGCCGAGACAAAAACCTCCAACTCTGACAGACCTGACGGGTTGAAGCAGAGCGGGCTGGCGTTTAATTGGCGATAACTGCCTACTCATTCTTAATTTAGTCATTCTGATAATAGATTTGTCTTTGTTATACTCATGAGAGGTTGAAGGCATCTTTAACACACACTTACTTTAATCTGCTACAATTAATAGTTTCTAATAGTGTGTAGCTCCGCCCACAGTGGAATTTCATTGGTCCAGATCCTTATAACTGCATAATAAATGCAAATTGTTTTCGCATCCAGTATGGACAGGCAAATTACTTGTCATTGGAAACTTTCTGCCCTGCCTGCTGAAAACACAGTGTACAGGAGTCTGTAACACAGCGTGCAAGTGTTGGTTTGTTTCATTAGTGGAAACCTCACAGTGGCAAAGAGCCTGTGGAAAGCTGCAGGGTGAGATCACAGAAACCCAAAGAGTTTGGAGAAATCTCCCTTCTCCCCATCTTTCTCTCCCACTCGCTTATGATCTCCTATTGTGCTAGAAGGAAGAGGACGTACCCGCAGGCTTTCCCATTATCTTCCTTATGATTGGTCCGTGAGAAACCTAAACTCTGAAACCTGAAGTCTGATACAGAGCTCCCTTGACAAAAGAGGGAAACAGGTGTTGCGGATGGAGGTCTTCACGTATGATGATCTCTTCAACCACAGTTGCGTTTCTGACACGAGTCTGCGTTTGTTCCTCTATTATCCGGTCACATCGGATCCGTTTGTAGAAACTGCTCATTATTTGGATCTCAGCTGATAGGAAATTAACACCTGCTTATGAATTTGCTAATTTGCTTGTAGGTGGTGGGTGATGTAATTCAGTGTTAAGACTGGTGGAAGTTAGTGGAAATGCTGACATCAGCAGCTTTACGCTTTGCTTGTATTCAACATCTAACAAAACAAAAGTTATTCGCCGTCTTACTTATAAAGCTAAAGCTTGTTTTAGTCCTTTAAATGACAGTGTGTTTGTACTTGTGTGAGGTTACTGAAGGTTTATTGGCTCACTGATTTAGATTTATAATGCTGTGCTGGCAGAGTTTCAACTGATGTTTTCCAGCTCTTATTCCGCCTTATTTTGTCTGACTTTGAAAAGAACTTTCAAGCATGCCCTCAAATCTACTTAACACTTTTACAAACTTAAATCAATACTACAGTGACAACCCTGTTTATTTCAATGCTACAGAAATGACTGCTAATGCATGTCTCACTAATTCTCTCTCTCATGTCTTTCCTCAGCTGTCAGTCAAGTGCAGAGCCCCAGAGGTCTCTCAGTTTCTGTATCAGTGCTACGAGCTGGTGCTGAAGAACTGAAACCGTGGAGAAGACAAAGAGGCCGTAGCTTCTGGGTGTTTTGGAGGTGACTGAAACAGAATAAACGACACCCTGAACTTGATCGGACCAGACAGAGAGCTCTGCTGTCTTGCATTACCCTCAGACTCTGCTTTCAACATTGACTGTATCCCAAGGAATCATTCGTTATTATTTTGTCCATTCCCAAAACCTTTCTTTATCCTTCCTATTTATCCATTCTCCGGTTAGATCAAGTCTTAAAATAAGTAAAATAACTTCATTGCTTCTGTGTGTACTTTTTATTTTTTATAGAGGGCATCCTGTGCCGAAGATCAAAGCTGTGTTAAACCAGTAAGCTGTTTGATTTCATCATCCACCCGGTGACGGCAAGGTTATGTTCACTTTAGATAGAGCTGCTCTTGTGAAAAACCTTTAAATTCTGCTGTTTTTAGTCTTCATTTGGTCTTCATAATCAAAGCATGGGTCTCTAGGTTTCAGTATGAAGTGTAGACACACAAACAGTTCAAAATCTTCATTTATTTATGACATTATTTTTTTGTGAAAACTGTCTTATTCCCCCATCTTCCCTTAAAAGTGTTTATCTATCTTCCTTACTTTTAAGGGAATGCTGTGTTTCTCCAGAAGCACTACATTGTTGCTGACAAAATTGTTTTCTTTTCAGAACTTCTCTGTATTTGATTACAGTCATTTTTGGCATCCAGCTGGGTTCTATTTACTACTGTCATTGTGTGCTGTGTATCAGACGTTTGTGTTTTTTGTGCAGTGTAACATTTCTGCATGTTTTGTTCCTTCCTCTCTTCTCCCTCGTTCCCTGTTTGATAGAGTGTGTGCTTGTGAATTGCTGGAAATGTCCGGTGTATTGTCTTAGCTGTGTGTGCGTGTTGTTTCAGGTAATATAAACTACACTGTGTGAAACCTCTCAAATTACCCTGCAAAGAAATCTCATTATGTTTTACATATTACACATATTTCATATTGACAGGATGTATCTGAAGTTACTTGCATTGCAAAAGATCTTGTTTACTGAACATGGTTATGTTTTATTCTTTACCTGGAGAGAGATGTGATTGAAGCTGTTTGTAATGTTGAATTCTCTTTTAAACCATGTTGGCAAGCTAAACCAGAACTAAATTTAGGGTTAGCAACTTTTGTTCTGCATGAACTTTCAACCTTAATATAAAATACAACCTTTCAGACAAAACACTGTTGACCTGGCACATATTTTATTGTGTGTGTACATTTAGAGGTTCCTAAATAATATTGATTCTTTACTTTTAATCAGAAATTAGTTTGTTGATTCTGTATGAGTTTGTAAAGTACTCTGGATTTAGTCAAAGGAATGACTACAATGAAATGTCCAGCTAAGGAGAAATTTACTTATTGTTGGGTTTTGTCATGATTCCATCATCTGATAGAAAAATTAAATAAGTCTGCTATTCGTTGTGTTGAAGTGTCATTATTGAAGCCTGATTTTAGTTAGATGCAACTAATATACAACAGTATAACTAAGTGCTGACTCTGCTGTGTGTTTCCAAAAAGGAAAACCTAAACGATCAGTCGTGGTTAGAATTAAGTAAACTTGATTTCTGGAAACACTCCTTTGCCATAAATAAACTTGAGTGAAAATCTCATTAATCTGAGCATGTTTCTGCAGTAACCGTAATGTACTATTTCAGTAAACATTCTGGACATAAACATAGACCAGCATGTTAAAAAAACAGCCTGAGTTCATGTTTGTCGAATAGAGTCAAAAAGGAGGTGCGGCCTCGTGTGTATCCAACCATATCATTTACTGGAACTGCTGCACTGACCTGAAATTAGCTCTGTTTAAGGCTAATGGCAAGCTATTCTAGCATTGATCTTAGTCTGGCTATTATCCTTTAGTTGTTATAGAGTACTTGACTGATGTTAAATGGATTTTAGGATTGTGTGCCCATTTAAACGATTTAAAATCTGCCCCCTGAGAATTTCAGTGCATGTGTCATTATGCGCCCGACACGCAGCAAAGACTTATTCGCCATTTAAAATCTTTAAAGAAAAAAATCTTTAAAATCCGTTTTAAGAGTTACACAAATTAAACTTTCTCATGCGAATTAAATTGCACATATGAGTGAGCGCATTTAAGTTAATAATGCAAACATTAATACTTTGCTACACTTATACCAGCGCTTTTCTTGTTCAATGAGCCTGGGGAGAAATTCAGAGCTCGTCAAAATAAAAAGACGGGCTGTATTTTCATGTATGTGTATAACAGCAGAAAGTCAAGACCGCCCAGCGTTTATCCGGCTTTAATTCCAAATAACTGAAGGCGTAAAATTACCAGCCACCTTATTTTTATACTCCTCTCGCAGTGCAAGAAAATGTGTAGCATGTGAATGCAGCAACATTTTGAGCATCTTTAAAATCAGCAGCGCGAGCCTAATTAAAGAGTCATGAACGCGCGCACGCGTCAAGCCGTAGCGCGTGAGTGCGCGCAGAAGAGCAGCGCTCAGTACAACACAAGACGGTTCCTCTGAGCTTATTGCTTCACGTCCTGCTTCAGCCAAAGGTCCGTGCGGAGACTGTCCGCCTACAATCTGAAGGGACTATTGAACGATGGTCTTTTGATTAGGCTGCTTCTGGTTCTGGTGGGGCGCACGGTCAAGCAAGCCCCCATGCGTCCGTGCAGCCCGCACTGCTGAGATGGTTTGGGATGCTCTGAGAGGTTACGGGGAGAAAAGGGTCAATTGCACGGATCGAAGAGCACACGAAATCCCGACATCAGACAGATGGATAGTGTTGGAAAATGACGGGTTTCGGGCACCGGAGCTGTACGTAGAAAGACTCTGGAACATTATTGTCGTTCCCCAATGGAATGCAGAAAAGACAGCGGAACTGCCGCATTGAATGGAGTTGGTTTGTTGATTTCCTCATTCCCGGATTACACTAACCGCGCATTCCTCCAAAAGAGATAACAACATGTGTCAGAAGACAGCAAATCCATGAGCGAATTCCTGGCGGAAGTCTTATTTATGTGAACCATCCAAAGTGCGCTTCCTTTAGTGGATTTAAAGTGAGGACCATCAAGACGATTCATGTGTCCAGTGTTTGGGTTTCCTGAACAGTTTTCACGCGTCTCGGTCGGTGTTCGCTGTCCATGGTCCTGATCCGCGCGGGATGGTCGAGACGCTGAGCATCGCCGTCATCGGAGCGCCAGGAGTCGGGAAAACTTCTATCATCCGTCAGTTTATTTACAATGACTTCTCGGAGACTTACACTCCCACCCAAACGCGCTACGTCTACAGACCCTCGGTCATTCTGAACGGTGTTATGTACGACCTGAAGATTTTAGATGTCCCGCCAATTTCCTCCTTTCCTTCAAGCCCGAGTCAGGTACAGAAACTCTACAAAGCGTTCAAATAGTTTGTTTAATAATGCACAAAGTATGACTTTATTAATCAACACTATTACTGAACCAACAGTTTTATAGCGCAGATCTGCGCGTTTCGTGTCATGATGTGAGCGCTTGATTCTTGCTTAACGCGTTTGTTTGTTTGACACAAAATTTTATAAATAAGGAAATTGAAGTTTTCAGGCACAGTTAGAAATAAGGACAGTTGAATTCCAGCATTTCCTGTAAAAATTTCCACTTTAGTGATAATGTGTTAAGCTAATTTCTCCCTATGCTGCCAGGGTCCAGAAACTGAGTAACCTGCTGTTTTACTGGGACACAGTTTCTTAATCCACCAGTTTGACCTTGTGCCACAAAACCGGCTCTAGTGTGCCGTTATTCCTATGTATATTATCTCTGTACCTCTTTAAATAGTGCCCTTTTTTTTTGTTGTGTGCTAATATTTAACGTTTACTGCTAAATCAAGGTTAATATTTAATAGAATAAGCAGAGGTTTCTTGAGGAATTTCACAGCATTACTTCAGGAGAGAGGGGATTTCCTCCAGAAAAAAGATCTAATTGGAAGTAGTTGCTATGGAGACGTGGCTTGAACTGAGCATCTGAAAGCTTATTTTCTGTAGCCTCCCTCTGGCAAATATTTCTCTCCCCCCGCCCCCCACTTCACCCTCATCCTTCAACACACACTATTATCTCTTTCTCTTATTTTGTCTTGACACTTAAAACTATTCTCAGTGACAGGCAAAACTACATGCTGTATTTTGCTAATAATTCTACCTGGAAACTCAAAAGGCAGCGAGTTTTGTTAAAGCCACTAGTATATTAGTTGTGTCACCTGCATTATGCAATACTTGCAGTGTTTTGCCATGATGTTTAACTGCATGAGCGATGAGTAATTCTGCCCCTTGAGATCTTTATGAAGAGTTGAATTCCAGCAGCGCTCAAAAACACCTGCTTATAATTTTCGAGTGAACCCAAAGAACTTGATTAGCTGATTGGGGTGTTTGATTAGAACCCCAGTTCTGCGGGATCTCTGATCGCTAGAAGATACTAGAAGAAATTTGCAAAGCAGCAGATACAAATCATTGCTGCACTCTAACAAAAGGGGGCTACACGATGCCAAAGAAGAACCTTTTTGGCAGAACGATCCCATAAACACAAAAGGTTCTTTGTTGTGGAAAAAGGTTCATTAGATTAAAAAAAGTAACGAAACGAAAATGTTAAAAATATTTGTTTAAATGGTTCTTTGGGGAACCACAAATGGTCAAGAACTCTGTCAAGAACATTTTGTAGCACCCTTTTACAAGTGACAGAAAAACATGGCCAGGTACTGTGGCCTCTGCAGAGTGAACAGCTTAAACTCGTAGCACTGATGCTAATAGAATACAATTATATTTCATTTTGACCTTTTCAGCTTTAAGACTGAAGCAAAACCCACAAAATATTATTATGTTTGCCACTATCTGAGAAATTAATTCATTTGCAGAATAGCAAACACAGTTTGTTCTTTGAAAGTATGCAGTATTTTTAACAGGTTTTTAGACTGCATTGTAAGCTATTTTCTCACCTTATTTACCCCAGCAGTACTTCAGAGTAAGTTCCCTGCATCGTGACCACTTCACACAGCTTGAAAAGCCACTTCAGATAGAGACCACCAGGGTCGCCCAGGCAACAAGTGATTCTGTTGATTGCTGCCTACATCTTTATTACTGTCTAAGAAGTAAAGAAGTCTTGAAACCAGTAAAAACACACAAGAAACAATATACTGTATTTACAGTCTGCAGAGGAGTGTGTTCAATGCGACAATAAAAGCATGACTGTGTAGCAAGCTGTAGTGTCATAATGTCCATCACAAACAGGTGTGTTAGCAAAATATTATACAAGTCATGAATGGGTCTCTGAGGGAAGAGACCCAGCTAACAGGGAACATTCACAGAACGTTAACATTCTAACATTTTAAAGTATTCTCAAAGTTATCAAAAAATGTATATATCATATATATCAAAAACGGTATTCTTAAGCTGTTAGTGGAACATTTAAAAATGTTACAGATTTGAAAAAGGTTAAGTAACCTTTTTATAACCAAGCATAAAAACATATGATGTTAACAATAATGTCTAAATGTCTGTAAATGATGTCTAAAAACTGGACATTTTAAACATTCCTAAAACATTCAAAAGTAACATTTTTAATGTGTTTGTTACATAATGGAAATGTTAGGGAAATGTTCTTATGAACTACAATTAAGGAGGTGGTGTTTATTGCTTCAGGACATTAAGATACCGCAATGTAACTGAGCCACAGCCCTCTGCAGCTAAACAGCATTCAGCTTCCTTTATAACACAGCAGACAGAGGAAGCTAAGTGTGTGTGTGGATCTTTTTATTAAAATGCTGCCGGCTGAGATTATTATAATTAGACGTAGCGTGACAGATTCTGATGTTAGATTATTGTACTTTTTTAAAAAGATTATAAAATTGATGAAATACAAAATGCAATGTCAATAAATAAAAATCTTTAAGCATGGTTTAAAAAGCTGTTAAAATAGAGAGCTTCAATACATTACGTTTAATCAGTCTTTAGTCGTGTGCTATGATGCTCAATTAAACATCACTTTTTCCTCTGATCTAGGACCTGCGTTTACACCAAATCACCAACAGTTGTAACTGCAGGACTGCTCTTAGATCAGCTGTAAAGCATCTGAGATGTGGCTGTTCATCTGGGCTGTAACAAAGCCCCAGAGACAATGCAAGCTACACTCTTAAAATAAAGGTGTTTAACAATGCCACAGAAGAACCATTTTTCACTGCAGGGTTCCACAAAGAACAAAAATGGTTTCTCTGGCATCTCTGTGAGGAAACTTTGGCAGCTTTAAATGTACATAAATATATTTTATATTTGAGACACTTCTATAGGTGCCTAGAAATGTCAGTGTGGCAGCTGGGGAAAAAAAGATTAAACTTGTACACTGTCTAGACACAGCAAATGATGATTAGATATAAATTACAACTGGTCTAGACATAAACATACTACTATATAAAATATATACTATATTAACATAGCATATATTGTACAGTTTTAAATAGTATATATATATATATATATATATATATAAGAGAACCACACACACACTTAACTACACAAATACCGTTATATACTGAAACCCTTATATCAAACAATTTCCCAATATATTATCGAAGAATGTAAAACAAATCCAGTTATTAGTAAATATTAAATGCGCAGTCAGGCTGGACAACATCATTGTACTTTAATAAGGTGTAATGTTTGTATACTAGAGGGTGGGCACATCATATTTTCAGTCCTAAGTTGGTAATGAGTTTGGTAACCAGTGGCCTAGCCAATATCTGAGGTACATTAGACATGGTTATGTACATGTTTAGTACTAAAAGATTCTTAAAAGTGGTTCTGTAATGCTGAGTACAGATTGTTTGTTAAATCTCTACAGCTTTCTCTAATGCCTCATGGTTCAGAGAAATCTATCCTGTGCATCTCTGTACCTTATTCAATATGCAGTTGTATCCGGTAGATCAGCTGATAATTATCGTATAGAAAACTGTGAATGATATTCTGTGACTGCTTGGCAACTTTCGCAAATGAATGTGGCAGTTTGTTCACATGATGCCATGACAGATGGGACAGATCAAAAGCCAGCGTGATTCAGGATTTCCTGTTCCTGCCAGCCTCTCTTCCTCTATTTCTCATTTCTATTGTTTTATCTCCATTATACCAACAGAGACCTCAGTGAGACATTCCCGGTTTTGATCATGTAATTTTTTTTAGAATGTGATTCCCTCCAGCTCCAGTTAACAATTTTAGGTTGTAAGAAAGTTTCCCGTTCCCACTTTTCCAGTACAATAGCAAAAATGTTAAAAATGTTGTTTTAAATGTTCAAAACGTCAATTTTTTTAGTTCTTTAATGCTGTTGCTTGGTTATAAGCTAGTTCAAACATGTTTAATTCTGTAATGTTTTCAAAACATTCTACTAACCAATAATAAGTTTTTAATGTATAATGTATTAAAACATTTATTAAAAACATTCAGCTAATGTCACTGCAAGAAATTTTTTGGAAAAAAAATTAAGAGAACTTTCAGAGAACATTAAGAAACGTTCTGAGAATGAGCCATGCGCTTCCTCCTGGTTAAATGCGTGACACACAACTAGCTGGAGTGTAATTGCTGCCCCCTGGAGGTTTTTTGTTATTTCTTAAACTAGTGAAGTTGACGATTATTAACCTTGTTTGTTTCTTTGCTCTCCATGCCAGCAGGTTTAAAAACAACTCATTCTCAGTGGCTGTGGAGTATTTTTCATTCAGCTCTGTTGCTGTGTTAATGTCACACTGTCAGTTCACATTTTAGAAATGGCTGGAAACATTGACTCTTCATTACATTTTCTTCCTCTTATTCTTTGACTCTTATTTCTTAAACTTCTCTTTCAATCTCTTGAACGAAGGTGATTTATTGTGTGAATCACAGAATGATTTAGTTCCTAAAAACCTGATCTCTAGGTCTGATCTATCTATCATTCT
>JAZGTK010013018.1:0-14554 GCA_036877625.1 Ambastaia sidthimunki | reverse complement strand
TTTTTTTTTTTTCAGGAGAGTAACAGCACAACACAAGCTTCATCTTCCAGTGTTATGAGGAGAGAAACATCTCGCCTCAAACTCACACTATTGGTGGATGTGGAAGGTGAAATATTGCACAGCTAAACCACAGTGTTTAACCTCAACCAATGAATGGCTTGTACAGTAGCTGAGTCTACACATTAAACTGTCTGGAACAAGTATTTTAACATTCAAATAATAACCATTCACCCCTAAATGACTCTTTGAAATCTGACGCAGACAGAATGACATCTATGGAGTGGCATCTCACCAAGGAGGGGCTATGAGATCTGTCAATCACACAGGTAACTATGGCAACATTAACAGGCCTCTAGTCGGATAAGCAATGACGCAGTGTGCTGTAATATACAATCGTACTGGCAATCACATTTACATATATGCATATGAGCAGATCATTGCTGGCTTGTGGAGAGATCTGCAGAAAATCAATTTATTCTGTGCTTGTAAGTGATTGTATGTATTTGTGTGCACGCGTGTTCCCGGTCTCTCCCACTCTGCTCTGTTTCAGTGTTGATTGGATTCTGCGAGCTCATGCTTGCTGTGCATATTAATTAGGAAGAAAGACGACCCACTGTGCCCTAGATCACACTGAGCACTTGTCCTTTTGGGAGAGAGAGAGAGAGAGAGAGAGAGATTCTTTTCTGACATTGTACCTCTCCTGCAGGTGTCAGTGCTGCACCATCGTCTAGGGGGATTGACTGCAATGCATTGTGGGATATCAACCTACACAGGTTAGGTTGAGGGCGTGAGTGAGACAGTAATACTGACACAACCTTCTCACATACCTCACCCAAATGCTATCGCTGAATTAAACTTTAACAATAACCAGTTTATACAGTTCATCTTTAACACTGTTCCTGCAAAGCCCTGATACATTTAGAAATGACACGTCGACTTTTTATCATGGGAAATTCTCCCTTAATCATAAACTTTACAGAACAGAAGCATTTGGGAAACTCTTTTTTCAGTGATGAACTATAACTAACATTAAAAATAAATGAAATTTGGGAGTTAAATTGAGAATGAGCTCCGTTTATGTCCCAGTGCAGCAGCACAGAAGAGTTGATCTGTCACTCTGCAGAGAACAACACACGGACACACTCACAGATGCTTAATGACGTACACGCGGCCCTTCGTCTCGGAAGGGGGGTCGTGAACGCTACCTAAAAAGATGTCCTGAGAGCTGAAGAGAGATGCAGAGTAAAAGAGAAGATAAATGTGTGTGGAGAGCACGGGCTGCCCGTCTGAACGAGAGAAGAGGCAGCGGTGATAAATGAGAGGAGCAGAATAAAGCTACCACAACTACAGGAAAACCAGCAGGTGCACAGGGAGAGAGAGAGAGACGGGTCGTGAAGGAATAGGTGCAGGGTGTTCGCCATTTAGCCCAATTTACTGAAAGACACAGCTAGCGTTTTCAACAGTCATGGAAGCCAATGAAATTCAAAGACATAAAAGAAATTGCATGTGTGAAAACAATAGATTCCAATAAAGACACGCAGAAAAAAAGAGCAACGACACTAATAAAAAAAACTAGAGAATCTGTTTTCTGTCACAGAAACACAACACAAGCTCTCAGTTGTTTTGCTTTGTGTTACTTGAACTTTAGCATTTGCTTTCTGTTTTATTGTCTAGTTTGCAGTTTGGTGATTCTCATCTGTCAAAAATCTGTCAAAAATAAGCGTCATATTCCACCTCAACATCAAACGAAAAAAACAGTGAACATTGCATAAGGAAAGTGAGGCCTGTTTTCAGAACTACTACATGAAATGACCGTTTTAATGTGCTGTTGTTCAGTGGTGATGGAGAAACGGATGTTCTGGCTCCTGAAAGCCTTTTACTGGTTGAAAAACTGGATACAGCCATCAGTGCATTATGAATTATGAATATGAATGTTGAATGAATATGAGTATGAATGTTATGAATGTTAAAGTATTTTTTATCTGAAGATAGAGACTGTAAACGTAGTGACTATATATTTCATAAGTTAGTGTAGCAAACACTTCCTGCAGTACACTAGCATACTGATGACCTCAAAGCTAACAAACAGAAAACTCTGATTTTCATCTGATTTCTGGAGTCTGTAACATGCTGAACATTGGGATATTATTTTCTTGACAATTACGCTCCCCGCTGCGGCCCGACCAGATGATTTTCACAAATTTGTTTTGCGTTACAGTAATGAGACTTTGGGGGCCAGTGAATGTGTATAATTGTCTCGGAAAAATGTCACAGCGCAAATAATCATAATGATCCTAAAATACTCTTTATTTTCTTTACGTAAAATAGAGTTCAATGAGCTGGACAGTTCTCAGAGAGTCACTCATTTATAAAGGCTATAAAGCAGAACGGCTTGAGTCTATGATAGATATCTCTAATAATATAATCTTCTGGGAGGCACCGGGTGCTGTGTAAGGTAGATATGACACAGTCCAGGATCGTTGTAGAGCTCTATTACTAAGAAGAAAAGCACCCTTGAGTCCGGACACATAGAATGCATACGTCAAATCCTGCAGTAGGTATATCTTTCTCTGCAGTGAATCCCAGTGGGTCTCTGCTACACGTGTTAAGGCGTGTATGTACAGTAATTCTTTTATACAGGGTACAGTATATAGTGGGGATGTGTGCCACATGGTTGCATAGCATAAAGCGTTATCTGTCTTTATAAAATAAATGCAATCAAAATTTCAACAGCAACTTTGAAAACGTGTCTTGCAGATACATTGATCAAAGTTGAGGGGGATTAGTAGTTCTGGCTAAGACAGGAATCACTGTAACTTCTGCTCTTTATACTTTATTGAAGGAGAGACCCAAGCTGGATCTAAAACCAGAACATCACAGAAGCTTTTCAGAAGTTCCATCTCAGCAACCGTTGACAACTTGACTGATCCACCCAAGTGAAGCATAAATGATTATGCAAACAACCACCTTAAAACATAGCAACTACTGTGAGCCATCTTACTAATTGCATAATGTATTGGGCAACCTGTATATCACCCGTAACACTGCAGCATAATGAAGGCAAGATTTGCACAGGCATGAAACACATTTGCTTTAGAACATGTAAATGTAGTTCATTACTCTTATCCATATGCTTTGCATTCTCCCATGTTCTAACTGTATTAAACTCTCTCTCTCTCTCTCTCTCTTTATTTTCTCTGCACAGTGTTTAACATAACAGCAGAGCAGATAGTTCCTGAAGCTTCATTAATCATAAAAGGGATATTTTGGGCCAATTACAGTTGCTTTAGGAGCAGCACAAGGTGCCTCTGAGGTTATGAAACCAAAACACAGCGAAAGGGGAAAAACAGGAAGCGACATGTTAATTTAATCACGGAGGGACAGGAAGTAAAGTTACAGATCCCGGACATCTAGCACTTTCTTTCACAAAGAAGCACATATACTGCAGTATCCTGATGATAATTGAGTGACAGGGAAACAAATTGGTTGCCAGGTCTTACAAGAATTCTCAGGCTGTTTTGCAGACTGAACATGTGGCAAGAAATGTCAACACACAGTGAGAAACAAAAGCAAACGCAGTGGAAGAAAAGAACAGAAGATCAGGACGTAATGAGTCTTTCTGTTCCTGAGCACATATATAGGAAATGATGATGCCTTTATACTAATGTAAGATGAAAAGATAAAGATGAAACAGAGACAGCTCTGATTTTCAAACAGGCACTGCTAATCTCTTTACACATGCAACCACAAACCTATATGCTCTCACAACACAAGAGTTTTCTTCCTATAGCCCTGCTGGAGAATCCAGCCAAACAGTGTAAACTAACGTTGTATCATTTATTTTTTATAGGTTTGTGATAATACTCCATAGGTCACTCCTGATAGCCGTTTCATTCATTCTGGTAAAGGGAATAATGTGATTATTTTGAGTGCAGATTAAAATAGCAGAAATGGGGACCAATAAATAATTAAAACTTAAGAATTAAGGATTTTTTCTGTACAAACTCTTGCACAATGTTGCCAGTATCAGCTGATGCTCATGATATAAACCAGCAGGCCCAAGGTTAGAAGTTAAACCAAAGATCACTAACAGTAAAATACTCCCAAAAGAGTCAGAAGATCCAACGAGTGGAGAAAAAGCTGTGTGTTACTCCAGCAGACAGGAAAGATGCATTAAATCAAACCATCACAGATGGTTAAAAATGACAAACCTTCGCCAATCATCTGAACCCTTTGATACAGCTATAACAAGCAGCTATGAAAAGCAGAGGTCAGCTGGAGTCCTGAGTTCTTTCTAAACAGGGTCAGACTCACAGGCTGTGCTTGAACTTTGGGCCTTTATCAGCATAATTATCATAAGCTGAGGCTGGGTTGTTTTAACAGGCATGTTCATCAGTCTGTGATGCAAATTTAATCTCCTGTAAATGATCATGTCTTTTACGTCTTTCAGGTGTAAATCAAATCTTTGCTGTGAATAGTCTTGTTGCCGGTTTCTTATTTTACTTTTTGATTATTTTTACATTTTTGTCAGCCATTGCAGCTTGTGGAAAATAATATTTTACCCATGTTTCATAAGAGCTGTTTTCAAAGAGTCCACGCTTTTGTCTACATCCCAAAACAGTCATTGTGCAAAATATCTATTGATCAAAGTCTGATGTCTGTGAAGATTCGCAAGACATCAATTTTTATTGAAAAGGAACTTGATTCCAGACAGATTTGGAAATAATGAAAAGATCTCCTGCCGTTATTAATTATCAAATTTTCTCCCATGCTCCTACAAGATCAATCAAAGTTTTTTTTTAAAGAATTGATACTTACAATAACATTTAAGAGTATTAAATTGCTCTGTGAGACATAACTAGCTTCAGTGTTGATGTTTTAAGTTAAGTTCAGTAGCTTTATGGAATTAGGTTAAACAATGCACACCTAAAAATAAAGGTTTTTAAAAGGTTCTTCACAGTGATGCCATGGAAGAACTATTTTTGGTTCTCCAAAGACCATTTCTTTTTCCACTACAAACAACTTTTTGTGAAATGGAAAGGTTCTATGGATGTTAAAAATTCTATATGAAACCATGTGCCAAAATGGTTGTTCTATGGTTTTGTGAGGGACCTTTGTTTTAAGACTGTATGCTGCATCATTGTGATGTAATTCCAGTTTTTATGAACACTTGTTAAGTCACTGTGAGCTGTCTGGAAGCGTTTATGAGGGTGAGTGGTGTTCAGGTTATAGTGGCCATTGTTATTGGTGGTCAGACAGTGTGACATCATGACTTTAATGAGAACAATGGTGCACCAGTCTGTATTTTAGTGCTGTCCATGTGTTAAACACTGCAGATTTCTGTCTGTCGGTGTGTGTAAATGAGGTCCCAATAACAAACTCTTGATTTTATAGGACTGCAGGGCTTTTACTGCATCATTTATTACCTATCAGGAGGAGAAATGTGAGCTAAAAGTGTTCAAATGGTAAATTCCACATAACCCGTTTTACCCCTGTAATATGTAAAACTGAATATCAAAGAGGATGGATCATGAGAACAGATGCAGGGCTGAATGTGAGTTTGTAGTGGATTATGGAGGACAACCCCACCAGCACACTTATCTGAGGAGGCTTTGAGATCAGGACATGGAGACTGAAGGTCAGATTGACTCCTCAAAACATCCAATGCATTGCAATAGTAATATTTCTTTTTCAAAACATCATTATTTGCTATTATGGATGTAACCAAAATGAAATGACTGCATTAACTAATAAAAAGATTTTAAAAGAGCTCTGCATTATCCATCATAATAATCTGTTTGTTAACATTATTAGCATTGGCCAACACAAGTCATTTCATTTTGCTAAAGGGTTACAAAAACAAACATCCTCTTTCTATAGAAGAAAAATGATAATTAATTGTGCAAAATAACATCAAGAAGTAAATAGAGCCAGTTTAGAGTTTTTAACTGTGGTTTCAATTTGCAGTTCTGAATTTTGTTAGCAGGTCATCCAGCTTCTGTATCTGTAAAAAAATTGTTTGGCCTTGCATTGCCTTCTGTCCCTCTAAATACACTCACTGAAGAAAAACTTTCCTGCCTTAAATTATGAAGGATTTAAAATATTAAGTTGATTACACTTTCTAAATTAAGGCAGCAAAGTTTGTTTTACAGTGAAGCTTGTATTTCCCACGCACAGATGACAGAAGTGTGACACACTGGTGAGTATTATTTGTGTCCTTTCAGCATCAACAGAGAAGACATACAGCAGGACTCACTGTACTCTCATGAAATATACATTAGGCATGTTTGCATTCAGCATTCCTTTGCCTTCAGCTCTGTCTTGTTGAATTCAAAAGTCCTGCAGTTGGAATCCATATTTCAAACAGACTTCTAAACCACTCCTGTCTCAAGATCGATTTTTTGCTCTCTTCCTATTATTGTGTTAAGTGAAATCATTATGCCTCTCCCTCTCTCTCTCTCTCTCTCTCTCTCTCTGTCTGACACACATGGTGAAATTGCACTGACTACATGATATGCAGGTCTGGTGCTGGTCAACCTGTCTTCTCTTTCTAATTAAGCTGTTTGACCAAAGAGACTTGCTGGTTAAACTAGTTAAGAACTCTGGTAAGGGCTCCAGAATCCCAGCATCTAATCAAAGGACCAACATCTAAAACACCAGTAACATGGAGTAAATAAAACCTTCAGCAACAAAAATCTGTAATAAACTTCAACAGACCTATTTTTATAAATGTATGGCTCATGAATATTAATAAGGGGCTGTACCATTCAGCCTGTAGGCTGGTAGTGGGCGTTAGACATAGTAGATGACATGGAAACAAGTACATGTGTGATTTTTATGGTCAGTAACGGTTGATCTCCGTGTTTATATTTTCTGCGTCAGTCACTCCAGCAGGATTGAATGTCACAGTAAGTTTATCTTTGTATTGATACTCTTTTTGTGTTGAAAAAAGAGTTTGTGTTGATACTCTTAATTGTTTTCTCTGCCTTTGTTTTGTTTGTACAAACCACTTCAGTTTTGGTTTTAACTCCTTTTAATGGGCTTTGTGTTTCAGTTGTTCTCTTCAGAATGCTGGATTATTCCTGATTTAAATTCATAACATACTTAAACTCAAACCAGTGATGCTCATGCTGCATTTTGTTCGGGGTGTTTGTTTAGTTTACATTTAAATCAGCAATAAATTAAAGCAGCACAGCAAATACTTCTGCCACGATGTAGGAATTTTTTTAAACTGAAATTATATATATATATACATATGTGTGTGTGTATACACTGACTGGATTTGTGACTGCTGTCCACAGAGCATATAGGGTTAACATTGAGGGCCACTGATGAAATGATTGTAAGTGCAAAAATTTCACTGATGATCTAATTTTATTTTCTTTTCCTTCATTTTTAATCAGATGTAGTTAAAGATGTTCTGATTTAATAAACCTGTAATGACACGGATGTGATTGGTGGCAGCCACACACCGGCCTCACCGTGAGAGACGTCTGATCTGATTACAGTCTTCAGCTGCCGCGTGTCTTTAAGACGGACCCCCGCTGCCATGCAGTGAAGACCTCTGGTGTCTAATCAGCTGGAATCTGTGTGTCACATCGCTCTAAAAATCTCCAGACGATAAATCAATCATCCAATCACTCATCAGACTGACAGGAAATGAGACTAATGCACTGGGCAAGACAAAACACCAATTATCCGATTCATCACCATTTTCACGTCTGTACAGTCTGTGAGATAAATGTGTTAAAAACATTGTGCCAGATTGCTGAGAATTGCAATCGCAGCCTGTTGTCGTCTGCAAAGTAAAGAGCAACAAATTTTACAGTTCAGAGATGAGGGAATTCAGCAAGGAGGAGAAAGACCCCAAACATCTGAGACCACTGATGGAATACTTTAGTTGATAATTCTTTGCATTTTTTTTCCAAATGTACTAATTATACTTTCATACTCCACTGTGCATTTAATATTAATTCCCATCATTTACTGTAACTTTCCAGGAAACTTTTCAAGGAAACTTGAGACGACACTATAACACCAAACTATTGAGATGACACAGCAATGACCTCTGTAATAGTTCTGGAAACATTTCTTGGACAAATGCAGCCAATCATTATTCAAATTTAGATTGATGACACAAACTCAGCGTGTCCTGCCAGTGTTTTGTTGAACTTTCAGTATGAAACACATTAGTCAGGCGATCATTGGCTACAATGAAGGAGACGTCTGTGTTAATGGCACTAAGATGCTGTTAACATCCATTTAAAGAAAAATCTTTCTCCATCTAATTTTAAATCCATCAGCAGAAGCTCGTTCGCCCATCTCCATTACAAGCAGCAATAAAGAGATGCCGGTAAAATTCTTGTGATTTGTGTCTCTCTTTCTTTACTGTCTCTGTTATTATTGCTTATCTTGGCCTGTTCTCTCTCTCTGAGTGTTTGTGCACATGCTGTTTCTCCATCAGTCTGCTCATGCATCTAGAGAGAGTTCTCAGAGAGCCATTTCCTTCCAAAAATCAAGCCATGCACAATGACAGGAGCTGAAGTTACTTTAGAGTACGCCAGCCATCAGAGGAAATCTAAAAACATGATGTTACTCTAAAAGAAATGTGTATTTCTTAACAACAGGGGAACACTGGTGCTTTAGGCAGATGTGGGTTTGTGATTGTATGCTGAGAGCCTCTCGTGTGATGTTAAAGTGAAAGATTTGTTCATAAGTCACATTCAGAGCTGATGTCGCCACCGTAGACGACTCTCAAAGACAGCTTAACAGTGATCATAATGTGTGTTTCTGTAGACTAATTGTCTTTTGTTGTTTTCTGTTTGCAGAATTTAGGATACGAACAGCTGGTTGGTGTTGTAGCTGTGTATGTGAATCTGCAGCTTATGTAAGTATACAACAATTTACAATCTCCATGGGCCTAAACTGAACATTTAAACATGAGTTCATTCTGTAATTTTACAACTTTTGTCCAGTGGAAAAGTTACTTGTGGATTTATACTGTATGCTTGTTCGGTACTCTCATGAAACAGATGTTTCACAAGAATATGTCCCAGAAAAACCCTCGATATCTCTGCTGCATCAGACCAGCAGACACAAACAGCAGAGCTAAACTGTTGCTAAACTGCTAAACTGTTGCTAAACTGCTAAACTGTTGCTAAACTGTTGCTAAACTGCTAAACTGTTGCTAAACTGCGTCACACATCCTGGCTGCTCTGTGGCTTTGTGACGCAGGTCAAGCTACAGTGGCCTGAGGATAAAGGGTATTTATCACCCTGAATCTTCTTTAAAATTCTTTTCTTTTCTGTCAGGACGCTTTCGACTGTCTGTCAGGCACGATTCCAAACTTCTCTACCACAGTCTATAAAGTCTTCTCAGTCTTTTAAAACCCTGAGCTTCAGTTTGGCTTTGTTTGTTTTTTGTCTCGCTGGTGCAGACGGATGTTGTGCGTGATGCTGGAAACAGTGTTAGTCAGATTCCAGAATGATCTCTTTGCTTTATCTGTCAGATGAACATTTGCCGGCTATACATATTTCTCACTGACTATAATACTCATAATACAATGTACAACGCAATATTACGACTGGTGGGAAATATGTACGATCACCTTAGCAACTCCCTAGCAACTGCCTTTGCAGCATGTGTTGCACAGGGAAACATCACTCAAGTTTTCCAGTCTGTCCAGTGTGTTCCAGCTGAAACAGTATTGTTCATTTCTAATGAGGGGGCTGCACTCTGATCCCCCCATTGTTTAAATAAAGCTTTTTCTAAAAGCTCTCTCATTATTACTGTATATGAAGTAATTTCATTGAAAACTCAACAGTGTAAAAGCACAGTAACAGTTTCTCGTGTTCAGAGAGAAGTTTAACTGTGTCAGTGAGAGATGTGATCTTTCTCTGTGTATTGTGTGGAGGCCCGGGTACCCCGGTAACCCGCTTTAGTCAGTTCTGTGATGCTGAGAGATACTCGCCCAATTTCTTCTTGTTGTATGTTGACTTCCTCTGTGCAGTACGTCCCCGCAGCTGTCGCGTGTGTGTGGAGAACATCGCTGTGAAGGGACGACACTCTTCATAATGCATCTCCACACACTTGAGTGAAGTGGAGCTGAAGCTCAGGAAGGTCAGATCTCCTGTCAGAGGTTTGATCTTCTGGAGGTGTGGGATCTTTTACTGCACGGCACTTCTTTCATTGGCCTGGAAACATCTTCAATATTCAGTGTATAATGAAGGTTATGTGCTGAGTAGTGTCACACACTTCAGTGTAATAGTACTACAGCACTACAGAGGAAATGTGGCTGTAGATTCACTCTAAATCAACTGGTTTTGCTTTAAAGTTTACATTGGACACCAGATGGTGATTCACATTAAATTTAATTATTGCACAGAAATAACACCATTTAAATGTGTGTCTGTTAAATTTACAGTAACTGTTTAACATCTTTAAAAATGATGGTTGTCTTCATGGTTTATTTTTGATTTCAGTATACACCAATAAATTCATAATACTTAGGTAAAATCTGAGTATTTACTCTTTACTTCTGTTTATTGATAAAGCTCAAAAAAATCTGATGATTAATGTTAAATTAAGAATAAATCATGTAGCTAAACAGCATGTAGTTCCATAATGTTGTTTTCAATTCTGTTTGTGTAATATCTCAAATGTTTTTTGCAGCCATTGGATGAAAACCTGCCCATCATGTGCGATTCTCGTTCACGTCTCATTACCAGCAAATGACATCTTCCTAGATCCCTCAGAGGCAGCAATCTGTGATGCTTGACAGGCCTTTTATATCCCATTTGTTATAGTGACACAGCAAGCGTCAGGCCAAAAACGCTGCCTCACTCGCGCCCCAGCCACTGAAACACACACAGATCTGAGGAAACTGAGGTTTGTTACAATGAGCCATGATGAGTGACCATCTGATTCCTAATTCAATCTCATTCACATGCACATGTTAGAATAGATGATACAGAAGTGAATGTGTTTGTTCAGTCACGCAGCATTCAGAGACAGAAAGATCTTCATGACTCTCTCAGAGTTTGAAATAAGATCAGGTCAGTATTCTTCTCTGCTGAACAGGTAAATCTGCTGGAGGTTTAGAGAGTCAGTGCAGCAGTCACTCTCTCTCTCTCTCTCTCACCACTGAAGAGTCTTTTAAATGCACAACATCCCAAACCTGAGTCACTTTATCTCTCCTAAAAATAACTACCAACATTAACTGTGGTAATACTATGTTTTATTGAAGATTATTGAAGCTTACTGTGGTAATACTATGGGGGATGGGGGGCATTTTACCATGGTAATACCATCATTTGTTGGATATTGTGCTATACTAATAACATGCACTATGGACTTGTGGACATAATTACAACAGCAAGTAATTATGTATTATCTATTAAATTTATGTATAATTTATTATATCTGTTATATATTTCATTATTATATCTATTTAATCAGATTTGTCTAAACATATTTAATGTTGTTTCACTCTCATTGTTTTCATGGATTTATTCATTGCAACTGGTTATCAGAATTAACATTAACTATTTGTGACAGTCATCCATCTCTGAGAAAACACACACACCACCATCAACAAGAGAGCAGGAGGGAGATTAATATTATATGTATTTATTTATCTCTTTCCTGCAGTTAGGCACCATGTTTTGTTTAGTTGTGTGGGAAGCTGAACATTTGATGTTCATTCCTCCTAATTCAGTGACAGTCTGCCACTGCACTGCCTGAGTGTTAATGTAAACACAGCCGGTGATGTCTAATAAACACATAAACACACAGGACAAAATCATCAGATATGTGTCAGAACATCAGATCTGGGCATTGGTCTCTGCAGTGTAAATGCAGCCAAAGTGATGTTTTTTTGCATAGATCACCACAACACAATCTGTTCAACAGGTTTGGAGAGGAGCAAGTAAAGCCCTTCACCTTGATTTCTCCGGCTGACAGACTGACCTTTGACTTCCTGCAACTGTTAGCAGAAAGAGAAGAGGAGACTCGCTCTGTTTCCATAACAACCAGATTGTCTTTTCAATAGCTTCCTCCCAATTCCATTCACGTTGTGCTCTGAAGAGTCCATCTTTACTGCAGTAATATTATATAATAGCAGAATGATTAATTTGATAGAGCAGTTTGACTGTAATGACAGTTGCATGCGGCCTCAGAAACATCAAAGACAGACATTTACTGCAGCCAAAGTGTCACAGGAACCATCATCTGAATAGCCTTATCAAAATGTACCTTTCCACAATGACACCGTAATCCCACGTCACCCCGCCTCGCACATTCTGAATAATTCTTGGGAAAAGATTACAGCTAGATCCTGAGATGAAAAACCATAATGGCCAGAGAAAGAGAAAAGATGGCAGTGGGGTAAAAAAAGTTTTGTGTCTTTACCGTTTAGTGGTAGGATAGCAGTAATATGTTTCATCACTTATCCAATTACATATGTTAGAAGAAACTAATCTGAGACTCCATTAAAACAAGAGACCTGGCAGCACGAGGTTAAACAATAGCAAATTACATTACCCTCAAACTGCTCAGCGGGAAGACCCTGCCATGTTCATGTCTGCTCATATCTGCTGAAAAATTAGCAGCAGAAATGAAATCTTTAGTTTTATCATGGTAGCACAAAAAATGACTTGCCAGTAACAGATTACCCACTAGACAACCATTATCAATGATAACTAATAACAAAAAGAAAAATAAAACATCCTTTTAGCACCCTTTATCCTATTTATATTGAGTAGGTCAGTGCCTTGTTGATTTATATAAACTGAGGTGATGTTAAAATCATACTTTAAAACAGGGCTGTAGGAACAATCTGAACGTGAGTCAAAATGTTTCTCAGATGTGTTCTAACAGCATGATGCTGGTGTCAATGGAAAATACAGGTGAAATCAAATCAATGTACTGCTCAATATGTCTTCAGCGGTCAGTTGTAAGCATCATACGTTCATCATTTATTAATAACTGCATTTTCTTTACATTCTCTTTACACCTGCAGAGCATCTGTGATTTCAGGAGCGAGGGAGTCCCACCGCAGACCCCCCTCAACACCAGCCCACCTTCACTCAAAACACGTCTGCACAAACTGCCTGTTGTCAACTGCAAATCGTGTTGCAGTTTAGTTTCAGTAAATCGTGTTGCAGTTTAGTTTCAGTAAATGCTCTTGTAGAGGAATTGCTCTGAAGGTTACAGCATGTTCTACTAGTAACTACATTTCATTCCTTTATCTCAGAAGATGAAAGAACATTTAATTCCTCATGATGTGACCTCTTTAAATCACATTAGAGGAAACTGGACCTGCCAAATGATCATTATGTTACACAGAAACATCTGAGGTCAAAAGTGCATTTCAGCCAGACTTTAATAACAGCATCTTCTCTCGAACCTTTGTGGTGTTTTACTTGTCTCAGCTCACTGAACTTTCACTGGGTAAGAGCTTCAACTCTGAGCTTCATTCGGCTCTTTAGGTTCCTCTGAATGTAATTACTCTTAATCTCTTCATCCTTCAGTCTCCTGGTTAAAGCTCTTCACCTGAGGCAGAGGATGACGGGAACCTGAGCTTACGGTACTTCCTCAATCTTTCGCTCACTTCAGACTTCTGCAGTTTCTCACTTTTCTGTTATTGACTCCACAGATATGCAGATCTGCTGCATGTAAAAAACATCTTTGGTCTTTCCTGTATGGATAAAGTTTTAACCTGTCTGGTGATGCTGGCGGTGCAGAAATATTATACTTCACCTTTAAATGTAAGAAAAATAACATTAGCTGTTCTATGTTGTCAAAATGTAGTAAAACTATGCTGTCAAAAGAGCCTTTTGTCACTATGCAGATAACATTTGATTTCAGTGAAATTTATTCTGTTCCTGAAATGTTTAAACTCATTTTATTCGCTAGGTTTGCTAAGTACATTTAAAAGTGCCTCCAAATCTGACAGGAAAGAAATTTGAGCTAACAGTGTTTTAGCCATTTTGAAACTCAGACCTGTTGGTACCCCAGGGAGCTTCAAAATGAACCGTTACTGTACCTCCATCCCTCAGAGTTTGAATAAATTTCCAGTTTTTCTATGTACACTGTGGCTAAGTAATGCTCAGATGTCAAAACCTGTGGAGAGATGGAATAAAGTGATTGCAAATGCATTACAAAACTTTACTGGACGCACATGGACTGTGAAAATGTCTCTGTGTTGAGACATTAGTGTTTTATATACTGTAGAGACTAATCACATGCTGAAATCTACAAAGTTACATAAACCAACCTTAAAAATTCTCACATGGACTGTCTGTGTCCAGACTGTTTGGTTTAATGTTAAATACCATTTTTAACAAACCTGACATACTGTAACTTCACATCTGTAATGTTGATTATCATTACCCACAGCAGTTCACGTCTTGTTTGCCTCACTGATCTTCAGTCCAGCTAACTAAACCCTGACTATCTGAGTACCTGAGTTTCATTTTATCATGTTTGTCACACACAGTTCAGGTCTGAAAGCAGAAGTTCATTCACTGTCTTTGTTGGACTGTGGATAACAGAT
>JAZGTK010013017.1:0-14554 GCA_036877625.1 Ambastaia sidthimunki | reverse complement strand
TAGAATTTGTTTGACAACTCAGATGTCTTTGAAATGCTTTTTTAATGTCTTTGACCCAGAACGCAACAAAAGCCATAAAGAATGAACCCAGCAACTCGAAGCCCCCAGCAGAGGAACCTCCATCTGCCCCATCTGAGCCTGAAGAGCCCACGTCCCCCGTCCACATCTCTACACCCCCCGGAGATAAACCAGCCAGGAAGAAAGCCACAAAGCTGCCAAAACCACCCAAACCCCCCAAAATGCCCAAGGCACCAAAACCCCCGAAGGTGCCCAAAATTAAAGAAGGTGGAAAGAAGAAAGTCAAGAAAGCAAAAGAAAGTGTTTTATTACCTGAGAAAAAGCCCTCAAGTCTGGCAGCTCTTGAATCTCATGCCAAGGACATCCTGAGCAAGATGGACCAGCCTAAGAAAGTCAAGGTCAGTAGAATTACAGCAGATTTTGGACACAGATGATGATGATGACACAGAGTTCAAAGGTCAGACTGACTGCGTCAGACATCAGTGAAATAAGTGATACCAAACAATTATATGTAGCGAGTTCCTTTATTTTTTTTCATGTATGGTGGCCTCAGAAAGTACTTGGACAGCGAAGCCACGTTTAAAAGAATGTCTTTGAATAACAAATAACAGTGCCTGGTGTTTGGTTTCAACTGAAATAAACAATATTGAAGTATATATAGTGGTAGAATATATATTTATTTGCAGATTTTGGACATTTCAAATTGTTCAAAAGTGTCCAAATACTTTGTTTCAGACTTTTATTTTCTTATCTCACAGATGACAAAGACTGGAATGAGTATCTTGGAGAAAGAGACGAGTAAACCGAATGATGTGGAGAAGTTTGAGATGATTCGAGAACACAATAAAAACAAGACAGAGGCAAAATGGAAATATAAGGTATGTTTATTTAAAATACAACGATTCTTGAGTTTTATGCAAACGTGATTTCCATTTATTACATAGAAGATGAAGACTGAAGTGGAATATGTAACTCCACGGAGATGATATCCAGACAGTTTAGGATCAACCAGAAGAGATTTACACTTTTCTGATTAAAGCTGTTAACAGAAACATCTCAGTTTCTGCTCAGTCTTTCAGCAGAACCTTTGACTTCTAAATTTACATAATGCTGTAACGCTATGTCACGTCCCCGGCATGCCAGCTAAGTATTTACACATGCCTTCATTTCTGCTATAAAATGAGCATGTTGTGTCATTATTGGTGGACAATGCAGGATGGCTTTTGTAGGACAAACCTAATTCTGGTGAACGGAAGGCATTAGAGGGCTTTCAATTCAATGCCAGACAGAGCCGGAGTGTTTGTAGCCTCTCCAAGTCTGCTGATCTGAGTGTTCCTCTGCTGCTTTCCAAACACTTGCAGATGGAGAAGAACCTCTGTTTGATGTTCCTCAAGGTCATCAGCTGCGGTGACTTCAGACTTCATCACTTGACGTCTGATTATCGTTGACGTGGTTGACAGATATTGGCGAACACCAGAGACCCGTCAAACGCGTGATTGGCTGAGAGTTTCAACGTGCTGATTAATAATTGGTGTTTTTGTTTTCGTCCTGCAGAACAGCAAACCTGATTCGTTATTGAAAATGGAGGAAGAGCACAAATTCGACAGAAGTATACACGGCCATAAAGACAACAAATTTGCGTTTTCGATGTCGAATAAGAAGTTGCTGGGGTAAGTGCGAGAGCAGGAAGAGCCAACACTCAAATGTTTTGTTAAAGCTAACTTTTGCATCTCTAGCGCCATCTCTGTTTGAAACATGAAATTGCAAGTTACTTGCACAATAATTATTTTAAGTTTAAATTGTAAACAACTGCCGTAAAAATGAGCTACACACTTTGCACCATCTACAGTACCTGGATATGCAGCTTTAATGACACACGGCATGCACATTTTCGGTTGTATGTTTATATAAATAAAGCGTGTTATTTCAATTCTGTACCAGATTGTCTTTTGAAACGTGTTGTTTCCTTCTATCATCTGGTTTTCTCAGATCAAAGACGCTCAAGACTCAGACCAATTCGAGCGTTTTTGGCTCTATACAAAACATTAAGGAGGAAAAGCCCAAGCCAGTGCGGGACGAGTACGAGTACGTCTCTGATGAGGGGGAGCTTAAGATTGACGAATTCCCAATCAGGAGGAAAAAGAACGCTGTCAAGAGAGAATTTTCTTGTAAGGTTTTATGATACGTGATCTGGGTCAGGGTGATTTTCTGATTAAATTAAACGTATAACTTAAGTGCTATGAGGAAAAGAATCAAAAATGATTATATAGCCTGTAATCAGAACCAGATGGTATTTTTTTTGCATTTCTGCACTGATTTTAAAAGGAAAGTCTGCAAAATGTCTTAGAAATGGATTTTAATAAGATAACAACATGCAAAGAAGAGCTGATTATATTACGGTCTTCTTGTTACTTGAAAGAATTATCAAATTAGTTAAAATATTTCATTAATGAACATGCACAGGGCGGGAATAAGGAGGTTATGGTGAATGACAGGTGTTTAAATTCTCCAGGAAATTGTAGATGTTTCTCTTGAGTTCTGAGGTTGTGGATTCTGTGTGGGCCTGTATATAATAGATATTCTGGCCCTTTCGCTGATTAGCATGTTTCATTTCATGCTGTGTGTAGTAATACTGAACATCTGACTTTATTTACAGTTTTATCAAACATCAGAGAGCCCATTCAGCCAGAGAAAAAGCCAAAACTTCAACCCTCGGTCATAAAGGTGAGAATGAAGTCTCTGTTTAGGACAACCAATCCGGTGTTTTTACCAGAACGGTCAGAGGATTTTTCTTCCTAAAGAAACCGTAACCCCAAAAATTAAAACGATGTCATTTACGTTTAAACGTGAAATACAGTTCCATTTTTTTTCCATGGAACAAAAAAGAAGCGACACTTGTATCGATTTGTAACAAGACCTGTGTAACGATTGTTTAAAAATGTAACATTTGTGTTGCACGAAATAAATAACAGCATAATAATGACATGATGGTGAGTAAATGCCAGAATTTAAATTTTTAATTAAACTTCCTTTAATAAGATGATAAAATCGCTCAAAGTCTGATTGACAATAAACAGAATAAAATTGGGGCAAAACCAAATCTCTAATCTTCATTCATGAAGTAGCTGATTAATTCCATATGGATGCATTTATAACAGTCTCACATCCATAAGAATCGCATCTGTGGACTTTCCGTTAACCAAGACAGTGCTGATGTTTTCAGCCTGCAATAATTCACCCATAATGTCCCGACTTAAAGTAACATACGGCACAAATCACAGAGAGCAAGATGCAGAATTTAGCCGCGTATCGCCCCAGAACTGATGACGATAATAACTGCAGAGTGACTGCAATTACAGTGAGAAAGTTAATCATGACAACCAACAAAAACATCACAAGCCTAAAAATTATTTTGTTTTGTAGCATCTTCTGCACGTTTGAGCTGTTCTCAACAGGTACATGATACTGTAAAACACAACTTTGTTTTTACTGTGTATGTGTTTCCGTTTTTGTTTCAGAGTGCCGATTCGTCAGATGAAGAATCGCTCCACATAGACACGGAGGCCAAGACGGAGGTCAAAGGTCGTAACTCCAAGGTATCCAAGAAGAAAGGGGGAAGTTCCGCCGGGATTTTGGATCTCCTGCAGGCCAGCAAACAAGTGGGAGGCATTGACTACAGTAACAACAGGTACAAAATGACTGTTCATATCCAGCTGTAACACTTAATGTCGCTTTCATCAGTAATTCCATGTAACTCCTGCACAATAATTTACATTGATCATTCCGATTGGACAGTTACATCCCGTTTGTTCTTTGTATAGTTTATAGTTTTCTCAGAGATCAAAGAATATTTGCACCCTTTGAAATAGTTGCAACTGTTTCTTACGAGTATCTCGATTGTTTTATAAGGAAAGGATCTTAGCATCATGTATCTGTTGAGCTCAAATGTGTAGAAGATGCTAGAAAACAAAAGAATTGTGCAGAAGCTGGACGTTTTGTCTTTAGAACAGCCTCACTATGCAGAACATAAATTAAGGAAATTCTTGTTTTGTATTATTATTATTATTAGGGCTGCATGTTATTTTTAAAAAATATGGTATGCAATAACTAAAAATGCAATATTTGATTCGATTTTTATAAAATGAATTTATATTAAGATGTAATTTTTCATTTTTGAATATATAACAAACATGCATGTTTCACATTCTTTCTCCGCATCAACCTAAAACTTTGACTGTACGTAACTTTTTGAAGTATTAAAATCATTTAGTTATTGCAAACCATTGCGACATGCATAATGCGATATTTTAATAACTGATATATCTTGCAGCCCTTCTTCTTCTTATTATTATTATTAATCTTGCTGAATATATGTAAACATGCGGTCAGCAAGGGCAGTGCTAAATAAAGAACAAAACACTATTTTTTACGATAAATATCTTGCGGATGTTGCAGGCTCATGCACTCGACTGCAGTTCTGAAATGCAGACTGTAAACAGAGTCTGCGCAGGTGTTTCTTGCTCTCTGGAACAATGGTGAAAGTTATAGTTTGCTCAGCTCTTTGTCAGCAGTTTACATCTCCTGGCATTATTTGTTTAATCCTTCTGCACTATTAATTTGTCAAAGCAGCAATTGCTTCAGGCCGTTCCTCTTCATTTTACTGTTTGCTGTTTTGGGCCCTTTTTTGATGGTCTATTTCCACTTGCTGAAATCTGCAAATGAGCTCAAACACAAAACGAGAAAGAAAACACGGCTGAAATATGTTAATTTCTCAAATTATTTTGTGAGCTTCTAAAGACGACGTATGACTGCTGGATGATGGGAGGAAATTCCTCCAGGCTGTTACGACCACATTAAAGGAGCTTTTGACTCATTGTTCCACTCCGCTTGTTAATCACTTAATAGGTGGTAATCTGCACAGGCGAAATCCTTATTTTTCTTTTGGTTACCTCAAGTTTGAAGGCAGATGTGGATACAATAGTTTCCTTAGTTCACGTGGTAGAATCTTCTTCTGATGTGAATGGGTCTAGAGAGATTTATATGATGAGAAAATGATCACAAGCTTGTTTTATAAACAATATTCAGTCAGATTTCGGTGGCAGGTAAAGCAACAAGGAGATTTGTGGTTTATTGCATGATTTAATTGTATTAGAGAGAACAGGTAAGTGTTTAGTTTAGTATCGGTCAAATGTTTCTGTATGAATGAAGCTATAGAGGTTATAGGCTTCATTTGTTGGGCATACACTGTTAAAGGTAGGGTAGGCAATTTCAGACAGGCTAGCTCCCTTCAGACCCCACCCTGTCTTTAGAGCGCTCTCCAAAGCCACACCTCCTCCAACACATAAATGCATATATAGTTTGACAGACAAGTACATTCAGACTAAATTGGTTGAACATTTTATGGTCCTGTGCCTCCCACAGATCATACATAAGTAAATAAATATATTTAGACCACTTAACTTAGTGATTGCTATCAGGATGTGAAGAGATTTCAACCAGCGTAACAAAAATGTCTCTGGAAACGATCGCCTGCCCTGCCTTTAAATCAAACGTTTGACTTTCATCTTGGTTGGTGGGCCCACCTGTTGGCTTTGTGTTCAGTTGTGTCTTAAGTATTAATGAATAAATGAGTGTAAATAAAACATTTGTCTTAGATTGAAGTCCCAATGATAATGCCATACAGTATATCAGCTGTGGTAGGAATGATTGATGATTGATGGAAATTCCCGGTTGACTGATGGATATCAACATTTTTTACGGTGGTTTCATGCTGTTGTTCTGTTCTGAATCCAAAGTGGGAAATTCCTGCGCGGTATCTTTTGTAGTGTCCATCTCAGGCCTCGTAGCTTCTGTTGGCTCCACATCAGCTCGACTCACTCCCTAAACTTCGATTCGCTTCTCATTCCCATTGACACTTGGAGTAATGTGTGTGTGTTGTGTATTTCTTATTGATGGACTTACAGTCAGCCACCTGCATCCCCCAGCACACAGGAAGCCATCCAGGGCATGTTGTCCATGGCTAACCTGCAGTCGTCAGACTCCTGCCTGCAGCCCACCTGGAGCAACAGTCAGGCTAAGAACAATTCTCACAGCAGCACGGCTAACAAGAAGACCGGCGCTGCATCCGTCGGGGGAAACAGCAAGCGGCCGGCCAAACGCTTGCCTAAGAAAACTCAAAAGAGCAGCAGCGTGGACAGTTCCGACATGTTCGATGATGACCAGGACCATCTGGAAGCTTGCTTTAGGGATTCTGATTACGGTACGTTCTTCAGTAAGGTTGGGAATTTTTTATGATTCCAATTTCAATTCTAGTTATTGATTCTGATTCATACAGATTCCAAGTTTTTATTTCATTCGATTCCAAACCAAACAAATAAAAAAGAAACCAAAATGAACATCTATTGGCCCATATATTAGCCAAATTTTTGACAGCGTTGTGACAAGAGAATAACAGTCAGATTTCATATGCTTTCTTAGGAAAATTAACCATGATTTTATTATAGTAAAGGTGTAATATATTTGAGCCTTAAAATGCATAGTATAATGCAAGTATATGTTAAAGTACGTATACAGGAATTGATAAGCAGAATGTGATTTTTCATTTTGTAACTCCTTATGAAAATTTACCAGTGTTACTACAGTTTAAACCAAAAAACTTGGTTACTTTAGTTAAACAATTATAGTAGCCACAAATTAAATATGGGTTTGCTACAGCACCAATAGTTTAACCACAGTATTTATAGTTAAAGTGTGGTTATACAAATGATAATCAATGCACTAAAAAAAACTTTGTTACCACACTTTTACTATAATAAAACTATGGTTAATTTTCGTATAAGAAAAAGCGAATTGGAATCGTTTTTTTGGTTCCTAACGCTGTTCTTCAAACACAGGAATCATGGGAACGGTACCATAGATTGTTCTGCCGTGCTCAGGAACCCATTTGGAGAACAGACTGCGTGCTTTCTTACCTTCATCTTGGATAGCTTGTTTGTGCTATTATCAGGACCAATTAGTTCCTGCAAGACAATTTATCAGTGATGTTTTATGACTCGTAAGTGCCCAGGTGCCCCCACAGCGAAGATAAACAATGTAAACCTGCTGTGTCAATTTTCTGATTACAGTTTGATTTTGACTGTGGGGGAGGGCTTGGGTTCCTATTAAAGGCAAATGACAGGCGTGTTTATCCTCAGCTGAGGAAACCCAAAATTCCCGGTTTTCTGAGTGCTTCCAGTGAGTCCCGTTTTTAGCCGTGAGCTTTTTGTGAACCCCTTCCAAGAACAGCAAGACCATTAGTAGCCTGTTAATAATCCATTAGAATGAGTTCTAAACTGTTGTTTTAAATGCTTTTTGATCCAATACCCTAATTAGTCATTACTAGCACGCACATTCCTGTTTGGACTCACATTAAGAGAGTGTTGTATCACACATGAGCATTCCTTCTTTCTGTAAACATTTTTTTTTTTACTTGATCATTTAATTGTTGGAAATCGTGTGTTCCGCGAGTTCAAAGACGCTAGGTGCACGCAGGCCGAGGCAGGGCAAAGAACAGCTGCCACGCATCTGTGTCACGCTAACATCCTGTCCAATGAGAAAATACTTAGCACTGTAGTTTATGAAGTGCAAAAACGGGACGGTTTCTCCTGTAAAATCTGTGTGTTTAGAATTAATGCGCACGTTTACATTGCTTGACAGAGGTTTCCTCAAGCACCTTGTAGGAACATACATACAGTGTTATGTGACAACTGCAGTCATGTTCTAAGACTGGGAAATAAATTCCAGTTGGAATGTTGTGGAATGTTACAACGTTTGCCCTTTTACTCATGTGATATTGTTGTAGTGACAGTTAATGTTAACGATATACAAGAAGGTGACCACTGGTAAGTTCATTGCTTATGTGTTTTTCCTGCTGGATTCTGTTTGTTCCAGTTTATCCGTCTCTGGAATCGGAAGAGGACAATCCCATTTTCAAATCCAGATCAAAGAAAAGGAAAAATACGGATGACACTCCATATAGCCCATCAGGTACTGGAAAGTCGGGCCATTTATTGTTTTAATTCAGCTTAAGGAAATGAAGTTATAAAGTAAATATAATGACATGCATTGTGTGTTTCAGCGCGGGTTGGGCCCACTGTACCGCGGCAGGAAAGACCAGCGCGAGAGGGAGCGCGAGTGGCGTCCATAGAGACCGGCCTGGCAGCCGCCGCGGCTAAACTGTCTCATCAGGTTAATACTTTACGTCCAGTCACTAAAAATGTATAATGCGTATTTTCTGTATTATAATATCGTGAAAGATGTTACTGTTAATTTTAAGTGACAGTTTTGTGTTGCATACCTCATTTCTGTAATTTTATTATATCCTGTTATTCATACAATATCGCTGCTTTTATGCATTTGCCAGATGCTTTAATCCAAAGCGATTTACAGTGCTTTCATTTTTAATCAGTTTGTTTATTCCCTCAGAATTGAACCCACAACCTTTGCGCTGCTAACGCAATGCTCCGCTAATTAAGCTAAAGGAACTTTTCTCATTATTTTAGTATTGTGGCATTTCATATCTGTATGAAACTGAATTCCTGAAGTTCTCGCTGCAGGAAGAGCAGAAGATCAAGAAGAAGAAGAAAAACGCCAAAAAGAAGCCCGTGATTGTGGAGGAGCCACACAGACTCTCTCAGGACAGCAGCTCTCCAGAACCCACCCCGGACTCGGAAACCAACCTGGCCGACCACGAGTACAGCACCGGGACGGGCAAGACCACCGGCAGCACGCAACCCATGGCCCCCGGAGTCTTCCTCAACCAGAGGCGGCCTTCATCCTCGTCATCATCTCAGAACACCTCATCTGTCCAGCCAGCAAAGGTCGAACGTGGGAACTCGACAGACGCCAAAGGTGAGGTGGAAAAGTTAAAAGGAAAACTATTGTGTATCTTACCCTCATAATGCTGTAAACGCAGTTTTCTTCTGTGAAAAGGCTTCTGTAGAGACTGCTGGTTGAGGACTGAACATTTTCAGCTTCTAAAAAGGATACAGAAAACCATAAACATATTGTAAAAGTGATCCAAACTAGGCAATATTTGCCCCTGAACATGATTTCTTTAATGTCATATTAACAAATATTCTGTATCGTATAATATTTCTATTTAATATAATTTGTCACATTTTGATCAGTCATTTAACTAAAATGTGATTCACATATTTCAATCAATTCTTAAATTAAAATGTGATTTCTCAATATTTACTAGACCTAGAATTTAATATTAAAATAAAATATTATTAAAAATAATTCATTAAGGTGCATTTTTGCCATCGCGTTTTTATATTTAGAATTTTTTTTCATATTTCATATTTGGCTGCAAAAAAACCCTGTAATATCTGACCATGGAACAGACAAATTCAAGTTATTATTTGCAGATAATAAACACTCCAGTGAGACGAGAAAAATTCCTTCATCTTCCGAGTTTGGAACGCCATGAGGACGAGTAAATAGCGAAAGAATGTTTTGTGCGTGAACTATCGCCTTTAACGAGGATTCTCTTTGATCAGAGTTTATTTGATTCATGTTTAATCATTTATTGACACAGCTGTACCTTCAATAACGTACTGAGGCACTAAGAATTTTAGCGTGCGGCACATGCTAACCATTCCGACTCGTTCTGTTGTCCACAGCCAAGCGACTAAAGAAGGGAATGGCAACCGCCAAACAGAGACTCGGAAAAATCTTAAAGATTCATCGTAATGGCAAACTCCTGCTGTAACACGGACAGCGAGAGACTCAGATCTTCTCCTGATGTGTGACTGGTGGAACAGCCGGACATGATCCCTCCCTCCCTCTCTCAGTGAGCCGGGATGAGAGAGAGCAGAATAAACTGACACAGCCGGGAACGCAAACAGAAGTTTCCAATTTCTAAGAAGAACATAGCTCAGATAGGTTTTTGCCTCTTCTTTTACTTTATAACTTTCGGATATTAAAAATGTACAGAATACCTGCTATTAATATTTTGTAAGAAAGAATTTGTCTTGTTTTACTACGACTATCAGTTTATCAGGGGTCGCTGATATATTATAAGATGCCGTACATAGCAGTCATTCCAAGAAAATGAAGGTATCCCTTGCATGTTTCCAGCTGCATGCATTGTTGGGGGGCGGGACGGGGGGGTTGCAAATTATAAGGTCATTACTGCTTTTTGGATGTGGCTTATCATTGTCTATTTGAATAAGTTTTGCTAAAGAGATTCACAACAACTGCCCGGGTGATTTTTCACATCCCCCCTTTGAAATTTACTTCCTTACACGAAAAAGCATTTTTATACGCAGTACTTACACAGGACAGATAAATACAAAGGAGTTTTTTCTGTTTGCTAAGCACTATCACAGATAATATTTATTGACTTAATATAATTGTACATGTCATAAGTAGTTTGAGAAAAGCCAGAAGGCACTTACAAAACATCAACAAAAGCACAAAAATGAAGCGATACTGTAAGTGAGGTTATATAGCTAAACGGCTACAGTAAAAAAAAAACAAAGTAGCTCTTGTCTGGATGGCTGTTTTTATTTTTTTTAATTTTGTTTGTAAGGTTTTTAAAAATATAGGAAAATGAAAGTTGATAAATGTATTACATATCGATAACAAAACACTTTTCCACCAGGTTAGTTGGTTGAAATATCTTCTGTTTTTTACTTGTTGTTTTAGCAATTCAGTTTGTCACGTAAATCACTTATATTTTATTTTATTATTTTTTATATTTTATACTAACATTTTCTGATTTGTTATACACGCAATACACATCTTTTTTTTTTTAAATCTCTTTCTGTGATTTTTTTTGTTTTTTTTACATTTACATGACTTTTAAATTAATAATTTGATTGTCCTGTATTTTGCAATACTTTGTTTGAGAATGTAGCTCTTAAAACGGTTCTATTCTATATACAAAACACTCGGCAAAATGGACGAAACACTACGTGAACAGAATCAGCACTGATGATAAGCCTCATCCACGACATTTCACGACGTGGGAATACTTTCTCTCTTCTGTTTGTTTCACAGGCAGCACCGGTTACCCTAGAATGAAATATGCATTTATATTGCTTCACAGTACAGTATGTAGAATGTAGCCTGTACATTGTTGTACATACTGCTTTTTAAATGACTACTTTTTGTATCCTTTTTTCCTTAATACTTCATTATACATTTTTACTAGTTTTTGCTAATTACAGACAAAAAAAATATATAAAGATATAGACGTAGTCATTAAGTTTTTCGTTTTTTGTTAGATACACTATAGCTTAATTTTGTTTAAACCATCGTTTTGTTGTTTTGTTCTGTTACGTTAGACAAAAGGTGTTGCCTGGAGAACAAAATAAATAGCATTAATTCTCATATGGCCTTTCATGCATTAAACCATGTGTATTATGATTCAGTTATGATGGGGGGTGAAAAACAATATCGGCAATGTTTCTACGACCAGCCTCACATGAGCTCAAATACCCCTGATGGATTTCAAAGTTATTTTACTAGCACCTTGTGAAGTGTTTTCTGTGTCAGTGATGTAATTTATTAATGTTTGTAGCCTTTTATACTTGTATAATTCTTAAGAGGTTTTGTTTTAAATATTTTATCAGTCTGTGAGCCCCTTAGAACATCTTCTGTCTTGATGTGTCTTATTCAGTTTTGGGCAATAGTTTTGTTTGTTTTAGCAAAACCGTTTGTCTCTATCGTTTTCATCAAATCAAGTGCAACTGCTCATCACTATGAATTGTTACATTATTATTGTTTTTATTAAAATAATAATTATTACTATTATTATTATTAAGCAGCTATTTTAAAGAGTCATACCATCATGCCATGAATTTTATTTTGGTAATAGAATATGTACATTCTTAACAAGATTTACTGTGCTCATAAATGACAGTGTTTTAGTTGGTGTAAATCTTGTATCCACCTTCTCGATTTGAAACACACAGATAAATCTGTCAATGGAACTATTTCAGGTTTTTATTTGTACAAAATGTGTGTTGCTTTGTTGTGGTTTATTTTTATATGTTCCAACGATTAAATGCATCCACTGTTTCATGACAGTGAATGATACTTTTGTAGTGGTGGCCTCTGATTATCTGACTCAGAAAGATGTGGTTTGAATTAAGGAATGTCATATTTGCACAAATGGTCTGCGTTACAATTAGCAATGCACCGAGATGCTTTTTTGTTTCAGTTTTGTTTCAGTTTTGTTTTAACTGTTTGCATTAGGCTGCATTGTTCGACACTTTGTCTTGTAAATGAAACAAGTCACTTTTTCTGCACCGTGTTCCCCCGGTGTAGCGGCACACAGTACCGGTATGAAGTCAGCTCTGCTAACATGTTCCTCCACCATTCATATGAAATGGCAGAACTACACGCGTTCCCTGGAACATGCTGTGGTAATTACTTTTAAATGGGCTCATGCTACTGTACCATTCAGGTCTGATGCCCTGGAGAAACTCTTGACTCAAACACAATCCCCCCATTTAGAACCACATTGTCCGCTGGGAACCGAGCTGCACTTTTGCTTTTGTTCATTAATACACGGCTAAAGCCAAAACGCTAGTGAATCAATTCTGCAGCCGTGGCCAAATCATTAACAAGAGCCAAGCCAAGGTCAACACCGTTAATGCTGTTCACATCACCGGCCTCTGTTGTGCAGTTTTAATACACGCTACGACGTTATTTAAAGCACAGCTCTGTTATGCCGTGACTTTATTTAAGGGTACATGTGTCCCATCGCGTACTTCAGTGAGTTTAGACCATCTGCTTGTGTTCAATATCTTATACTCTGCATGCAAAGCGAGATGCTTTTCTGTGACTTTGTTTTCTAGGTTTTTTGCTTTTGGGTTTTGAGAGCAGGAACAAGTTCTGCTTCTGGTTTAAACAGATCGGAGGTGAGCCTGCAGAACACCACCAGGTGGAGGTAGACGGCTCAGAAAATAGATCTGTTGCTTCTGGTTGGAAGGTACTGCTTAAATTATGACTTGGGTCAAGAGTTTCAGATACATTTGTAATGTTTATGCATCACAATGTAAAACACGCTAAACAGCGCGCAGGTCTGTCATCCTCAGGTTTCCTTTTAAGATCTAATTTGGAGAGGAAACAGGAAAAATCCACGCCAAGTTCAAAAACAATTGGCCATAAGCGAGCAATTACTGTAAAAATGTGGCCTCAACCAATTTCATATTTTTTATGTTTACTTTTTCCTTAGTTTCTTCCCTTTGGTCTTCGCCATCACACGTGATTCCACATGAATCCTAACAGCGTGACATACATTTCAAATAATTGAAGATAAAACCATCTTTGAGTACATATTTGTTATTGTTGGAGTATGTGGCCACTCTCAACAAGAAAATGCTGGTTTTGTCATCAACATCTGCCATGTATCAGACGCAGTGAGAAGACGCCACAGCTCATTGCCTTACGGTAAACCAAACTACCCGGCAAAGTAGCGGCCGTGTCCCCATAAGTACTTTGGGGTGTATTAATGATGTTTATCTCAAAGTGCAGTCCATAGAGGAATTACAGAACAAGTCCGTATATCAGGCCTAACTTGTTCCTGCCACTAGTTTGTTTGTCTGTGCACAGCAGTGTTTAGCAAACATTGTTTTAGCAGTTAGTTAACATTTTACGAAACGCAGCGCCATTTTAGCAAGATTGAGTACGACTGATTTGGAAGAAATGTGAAATACGGAAACAATGTGTGATTTGCTTAAGCTCTAAAATTAAATATAACATTTTAAAATAATAACATTGAAAATATCACTTAGAGAGTTTATGGCCGAATGTCTACTAAAACTGCTTGAAATAAACGACGTAATATATAAATAAATGGGTCTACTTGTTTAAAATTTAGTGATGCGTTTTATGTATTTTAATTACTTTTACTATTAAGCTAATGCTATTACGTTAATACTATTTAAGTTGATAATTGTATTGTTATTTAAAATGTTGATGTTGATTTAAATATTTTCAAATGTATGATAAAATATTGGTACATCTTCAAATTTGAACAAGATAATAATTACATTTTAAACGCATTCTTCATTCACAGAGATGAGCGTCTGATGACCTCAGAATGTGTTCTGTGTTTTCTTGTGCACGCCGATGATTAAAGCAACGCATGAATTTTTACTTCGCCAAAACTCCTCAAACTGACATTCAAAAATCATTGCTTTGTCCAGTTCAGCTCTCAGTGGACATGTATGATAAAAGCTTTTGAAACATTTGTGATGAAACAGCACAGGTGATGAAATCACGCAGTAAGTTGAGCTGTACTGTGATACATCACACGGGTGATATTGAGTGTTTGCCTGGTGACTTCTGTGATGTGAACAGCATGTAAAAATCTGTCCAGATGTTGTTTATTAAATATGTCGGTGGTACATTCAGGGGGAAACACCTGTTAATCAGTAATTTAACCATCATTTTTCTGATTGTTTGTAATTGCTGGATTTTTGAAAATCATTTTATAGATCTTGCACTTACAATTTTCTAGTTGATAAAGTATGTCAAG
>JAZGTK010013016.1:0-14555 GCA_036877625.1 Ambastaia sidthimunki | reverse complement strand
ACAAAAACAGTAAAGACTGCTGCATCAATTGTAAACATCATGCTAACCAAAGATCAAACTGCCGTATCGATACGGATGCTAAATACTGCAGCTACTCTGTGCCATCAACAGCATGTCTTGATCATGTTTATCTTAGAGTTGTGTAACGGTTATATAACAATGATCGTGGCAAAAAGGTGACGGATAAGAATGAGGCTCTCATCACTGACAGGCTGAGCTTAAAGGGACAGATCACCCTAAAATAAAAATTCTTCTTCATTTACTCCCCCTCATGTCATTTCAAACCTGTGTGACTTTTTAATTTGAAGAACACAAAAGACTGTAGATGCTCAAAATCAATATGACATTTCTCAAAATATCTTCTGCGTTCCTCACAAGAAAAAAACTTTGGAATGAGACGAGCGTTAATTATGGGAAACATGTTATTTTTGGGTGAGCTATGCCTTTAAAATCATCAGCAGTATTAAAGTGTACGAGAAGGACATTAATGAACAACAGATGGATGAAATTTTCTCTCTCCATCTTCTTCCTCATGATGGTGTCACTGGTTAGACGCACATTGTGTCACAGGAGCGCCGGCCAATGCGCTGCACACGTCAGAGAACTGTCGTTGCCTGGCAACAGCTCGCATCACAGTCCAGCAGCCTACAAATACCATTAAACACACACAAGCTGTCTGCCTCCATATCACCATCTCACTCAAACACCCTCAATACAGCCCTGCTTGACCTCTGATCACAGACCTGCAGGAATACACTCACTGTGATCCATAACCACATCACACATCTAGTGATAACTGTTATACTGCCAAACCTGTGATACGTCAATAGAAGAGATGTTATTAAAGATGGTATCAGTGATCAATTACAGAATATGACAATAAGTCATGACCGGTGATTGTAAGACTGACACATAATTTAATGCCATTTATTTATGACTGCACATACAGGCCAGTGGAACAAACTACACATTTTAATATTTATACATTTATAACATACGCTGTGTCTGTAGCTTTTTCTCATTTACACATCTGTGAGAAATACAAACGTCTTTACAATATCTGTTTTAGAGTTTAACCACGATTATATTAAGACGCATGTCACAATCTGCAACATTAATAGCAACAAAACAAAAACATCTCCTGTATTTTTCTGCTCTGCTTGTGAGCTACAGCAGTTACAAAACTGTAGTTCCTTTTATCAAAACAAACAGATTTAAGCTTTCAATAACAGCCTGGGAAGAAATGCATTATCTAAACTTTAATGTGTTATTTTGCCCTCTTTAAACTGTAGCCAGAAGCAAAAATAATTAATTCAATCCATCAAGAATTCTAAAAGTGAATTTTGTCTTGGAGATTTTATTTGCCACACACATTACAGGAAATGGGTTTTTGGGCATGTTTTGGTAAATGACTGACTCATTGGTTTGGTAATGAAGGGCTCTGTGTCGCATCGCTGGGCTGCCGGAGGCCGGTCTGAGGATTATCCCTGTCTGAGGATTTACACCAGCAGACAAAAGTGTTGACTCACTTGTAGACGGGTAATGGACACACAGCTGAATGAAGCCTAGCTTTAACTCTTATTTTTAAAGGACCATCACTTACACACGGTTGCTACAGAGTCTGTGCAATTATTTTCAGTTCAATGACAATTAAAGCTTGCGAGTCCTTTCAAATGCTGTGTGTCACACATACAGGGTCAAAAGAGAGACTGTGATGTTCTTACAACGTTCATCTGTAGTTAACAATGCGGTTTTCCTGAATGTCTCCTAATGAGGAATGTTCCCTTCATTCACGCTGAGGCCCCTGTCCTGCTCGCAACCCTACCGTCGCCATGGAAACTGACTACTGTACTCACTGTGCTGTTCAGCACTCAAGGCCCCTGACAAAGGGACGGCAGGTTCTCTCACAGCCTCATTGTCTGCTCTCAGCCAATGATGAGGCTCGGTCTGCCACTCACAATCTGCTTGGATCAATAAATTCAGGTGTCCTTAATAAACGTGTTGAAGAAAATGAAATGTTTCTTACAGGGATAGTTCATCCCACAAGTTCCTCCATCATTCACTCACTCTCACCTCATTCCAAACCTTTGACCTTTTTTGCTTCTGAGGAACACAACGTGGCTTCCATTGACCTCCATTATATGAACACCAAACCACTGAGATGTTTCACAAAATAAAAGAAAAAACCACAGAAGAAAAAAGTTGTATAGGTTTGGAATGACATTGAAAAATTATTAATTTTGTTAAAGTTTTTTGTGTGAACTATCCCTTTAGGATTTAATGAAATCTCTATTATCTAGAATTATATGAAAATATGACAGAATTATATTTATATAATATATACATATATAAACATTATATAGGCTTTTATATAAAGTGAGTTACTGTGCATTCATGATTATTACACTGGGACTCAAACACGAGCTTTACAGAAGAGCTGCAGCTATTTCCTCTGGTTAATGAATCTGCCTTAAACTTCACAGAGAGCAAAAGTTCTGTAGACCCTCCTCATCCTCCCCTGACACCCACCAACCAGCTTCATCTTAACTTCACCACCGAGAACTGATTAACAGTGTCTAATATGCTAATTAGCCAATTAGACAATCTTGAATGCAAATGCCAGGAAGAAATACTTGTGTTTACATTTCAAAACTCAAAAACTGTGGCATTCAGCCTTAACAGGCCAAAACATTTCTAATCTCTGAAAAACATGAGAAATTTTTTTTCTCATGCGTCGTCACACAAGTGCTTTCTTCACTGTGACCACAGATCAATTCTCATCCTCACACAGCTCTCATTAAATGCAGCACCGGCCCTTTAAATGTTTGCCAGAAGTCTGAGACCTACAGATCATCTGTATTTATTATTGGGAGGCTACATAGCAACAATCTTATTTCATTCACCCTTTTAATAGCAACATATCAGCACGAGCGGCAAATATAGGCTGATCTGCATTGTGATTTATGTTCTGAGGTGTTGCACGCAAACAGACAGCCCTCTGAGACAACTTAACACATAAATAATTCATTTATCCACAGTATATTCCCCTGAGAATCTGCTCCATTTCTGTCTCATGTCTCAGAGAAAAACATTCCCAGCTAACAGGGAACGTTGGCTAGAAGTTATCAAAAAAGTTTGCAGTAACGTTAGTAGAATGTTTTTAACGTTATATATTCTATATCAAAATGAAGTTCAAAGTAGTTAGTGGAACATTTTAAAAACATTACATAATGTAAAAATGTTATGTTATTCAATGGATAACGTTGAATAACATTTACAAAACTTAACGTAACTTTTTTAATAGCTGGGTTTACACCAATATGACATTATCTAAATCTTCTGATGATTGTGTTATGTAATGGTGTCAGTTTATTAGCCTAAAATACTCTTCTAACTTCATTCCTGTTTGCTTCAGCAGACATGTTAACATTTTCATCACCAGCTTTATTTTGGGTTCATGCAGATACAAAACAAGCTGTAATCCAGAGAGAGCAAAACTGTTATTTTACACTGCAAAAACACACATACTTAACACAACAGAGTTCAAAACTGTCTCCTTATCTCACCCTGATTCACAACAATAAGTTTATAAGAAAAGATTTATAATCTGAGCTGTCGGGTCTGATTTCCTGTGAAATCTTAGTTTGGCTTCATTTGACTTTAACATACGTACAGAAAAAAAGCATTAAGCAACCTGCAGTTTTATGTTTTAAACACAGAGATGCGACTGCAGAAGCTTTAACAGAAACAAACCTCAGAGCAACTTGTGTAACAAGATCACTGATTTTACCACTAACTAGTCTAAGCATTAAACAAGGTTTACTAACTTCTGTAATGACAAAATAAAGAGTTTATTCTTTTTCTGAGAAGAGCTTTTAGAAGAGAAATACATTCTTCCTAAATCTCAGCTTCATTAAACTGCAGATGATGACATAAGTTTAATACACCGAAATCATTTTAATATAAGGGCTGTTTTCATTTGTTATTGTGGATACATTGTAAAATCTCACACATTAAAATACTGGCTGGATTTTTTGTGGAAGATTTCATAATGTTGAAACAAACACACACACGCTGGGTTTCTGTTCTACAGCTGCATTATTTATGAAGATGTTTCCAAAAAGAGTTTGGCATTTATATCTTCACTTAACAAGCGGGCTGGTATACATAATTAATAACCACAGAATGCACACTTCACTTCTTTACTGTTCACCTAGTGTGAACTGTGACACAAACAAATGAAAAATTGTGATCATACACTCAACATTTTTCATGAGCATGTGACATTTTTGGTAAGATGCGTTAAGATGGCAAAACTGAGCAATTTAGTCCCTTACTTATAACTAGCGAGGTTAGTTCTCTCTAGGTATTTATTGGGTGTATTTATGTCGTGCTAGCGCCCCCTTGTGTTCCCTTAACTCAATATACCATCCATTAAATTAAACCTACAGGACAATGTTGATCCACAAATAATGAAAAACAACAATCAAGAACTTTTACATTGTTAATCTGGTTATGTTGTTAATATTTTGCATTTGCAACAAGTATGACCATAATTATCTTAATATATTGCTCAACACAAGAGCATAATAAAAACTTTTAAAAGTATTTGTAATATTACATATTTATGATCTAGCCTTAGCTCAGCATGTTCGACAGTTTACCGACAATTTATCACCTATCAAACTATGAACTTCACTTTAACAATCTTTTATTGGCTAGTATAATAACTACACAATATTACAGTAAAATGTGTGAGGGTGGTGTGAGGGTGGAGGTGTGATGTCACAGGCGTGTGGTGTGGTAAATAATTTTTTACCCTGCTCAATGGGGTGCTGGGGCAGCTGACTCAACTGGCTGTGCACCACGCCTGCGTAGTTCCTCAGAAACGCTTCCTCATTTGGTGTCAGCTGCAGAGGTGGAGACAAAACACAGCGATGGCGTTATGCCAGCGTTGGGCTCACAACCACTAAACTGTCACTGGCTGAATCAGTCTGAATGTTCACAGAATTCAGGATGACTAAAAAATTAGGAAAAGTATCTAAAGATCAAGTCCCATCTTTCTTCTCCACTGAGAATGATGTGACAATCACTGCACTGAGAGATGAAGTCATCTTTAAGCTGGCTTTAAATAAGCTGTCTTAGCTTTACTGGCTTGCTGACTGACTTACGTTTGAGCCCATTTTCTTGAGCATGAGCAGCACTCGAACCTTCTGCTGGATGTACATCTCCTCAGGAGACTTGCCAGGGGCTCCCTCACGGTTCATCCCCCCGGCTCCTGACGCACTGCTACACACACACACACACACACACACACACACACACACACACACACACACACACACACACACACGAGAGAGAGAGTTATTTCAGAAACTGGAGTTAAATACAAGACTTGCAAACGTTAATATGCATCAAAATCAGGATTTGTGAGTCAGATTTAAATTAAACATCTATGAACATTTTCCTTGTTGTTTTTCTGTCTTTTATTAGACAAAAAACATTAAAGCAATGCAAATTAAATGAACCCAAAGAGTCCAAATACATTTGGTGTTACCGTAGAGACAATCAGAAATAGATCCACACAAACCAGCTCAGCAGTTTCAAAAGTGAGACTTAGAGAGTCTGACAGAATGATTCAAGTAACAACTAAAAATACATACAATGACAAATCTTATTCGAAAAGCACTGAAAATAGTAAAACAGACGGATATTTGTCAGTTCAGAAGACACAGAGTCTCTGTGAACAAAAACATCACAGTACAAAACATCCTATACTGTTTTTAACCTGCCTGTTATTCAAAATCAAAATATACTATTCTTATTTTTTAAGGAATATTGCAGTGTTTAGTGTATATATGTACTGTACCCTGAAATCCCATAAACTAGCTAAACAACTACTGACACCATCTTAACCTTTGCAGAAAAACTATCAGAAGGACTGTTTGTGAAGTCTTGACGTTCTTCAAATGATGAAACAGGCTGACAGCATCATAAATGTCCCTCATGCATATTTAATTCCTGATCTATCATCCTCTCTCTTCCCCTCGTCTTCCTCACTTCCCCTCGTCTTTCGTCTTCCTCACTTCCTAATGAGCTGTTTTCAAACTTACACTCGGTGGGAAACAAATTTAAGAACCTGAGGGGAGTAACAAGACATATAATCACAGAAGAAAGAATGAGACACGGTAAATTATCAAAACGGCCGTTTTTATCCAATACCGCAAAAATAATTTTCCAGAAAACAACATTGAAATACGTCAAACAAAGACGCAGTCTGCAGTAATGCATCTAATCCATAATCAACACAATAATGCATTTCACATCACCGCTGCAGGAAATCACAAAGACACAGTACAGACAGACAATAGAGTTCAAATGACTGACATCAAATGTACTGTGTGGGTTTGTGAATCTGTCAGACTCGACTGAACACTGACAAACAGCCTGTGGCGTATCTCACGCTCTTATCCGCACAAAGAGCCCGTAATAATACTGACAGCCCGTTTGATGTGAGGTTATTTAATTGAAAAACTGGCTCAACCCTCCATTACAATCTGTCAGTCTGTAGTCAGCTGAGACACATGGGATGGATCTTGACTTACAGCAAGATACACTAAGAATTACAGCACGTCCCGCGTGTTATCACCAGTCCTGAGTGTTGACAGCACAGATACAGCTGAGGTGTGTAAGTTCTGTGCTGCATCACTGCAGAAACAGCTGCTCACCGACACACACAGTTCTGCTGTATTCTTCCCCACCGGCTGCTGGGTCAGGCTGCTCATACAAACACAGTCTTACTCTGATAGGGCCACAGTTTAAAGTTATTTACATTTACTCTGTATGTTAAGCAGGGATGTTAAAGCTGCAAATTTTGAAACTTTTTCTAGTTACCAATGAAAAAAATGAGCTATTGGGCAAGTAAATAACAAATCAGTGTTTGAAACGGTCTCCTTATCTTACCCTGATTCACAACGTTAAGTTTATAATATTGATTTATAATTATTATAAATAATTCACTCATAATTTCCACTGATGACACTGGCAAAATAATGAACCTGGATTTCCTTTACAATCACAGACTCAGTCACCAAAGGGCCGCGGCTTCAAAAGAGCTCGTATTCAATGAAGCTTGTGCTTTATTCAGTGCTGTCTCACTGTGGGGGGAGAGGAGGTCTCACTGAAGGAGGCAGGACACAGATGAAAGCCAGAGGACTGATGTGTCAGCTCTGTGGCTCTGTGACACCAGGAACACCTTCAGGGCGAGCTGAATCTCTCTCTCTCTCTCTCTCTCTTTTGATCATGGCTGTCCTTCATGCTGGAGACATCAGCCGTACCGACCGCAGCTCGCAAACATCAGCTCACCAGCTCCATTACTGAAGCTAAAGGCTCAGATCTCTTTAAAAACGCCCTGAAATCTTTCAAGAATTTAGTAGGTTTGGATCTGTAGCACAAAGCTGTAATATTTGAGTGTAGAACTGGGCCAGACTGAAGTAAATAACAGGTGATAAATTGTTGTTTACAGACTGATGATGGATTTAGTGGTTTTTAAATGACACAGTTTCTTAAAAGCTGAGGCAAATATTTAAGACGGGAACTGATAAAATGCAGTTATTTACCTTATTAAATAAACAACAACAAATATTTGTTTTTAAATGGACTTAAACTGAAAATATGGCCACTAAAGTTCAACTTTCCAGTAGTTTGCTAAGAGTTTATCAAATCATATCTGAGTGTATTGTAAGTTTAAACTGATAAAGGTAATAAATTTTGATGACAATTTGTGTGACTTTGACTTGTCACAGTCCATCCAGGGATAGAGTATAAACGCCCAGATAACGCTTCTATTAATAGACTCATCAAGTCATTTGAATCCTCATAAGCAGCTTGCAGAGACAAATTCCTCAATATGTTGTTTCTGCACAAGCTTAAATATGATGCCACAGTCACACACTCAAAAACAAGCTAAAATCATCTGCCTACACCTCCTTCAGACTAACCACGAGACAGTGACGTTTGTGAGGTTTTCCTGTTGAAAGCAATTGAAACCCCTGTCGACCAAAACTAATCCTGGTTTATTTAGTCATTTAGCAGTTTGGAGGCCCTCCAGAGTCTGTCTGTGAGCATCAGAAGTCAGTGGATTTGTTAAGCCTGAACTTATCCCGGTTAATACTTTAATACTTTACTTCTCAGGCAACCAGTGAGCAAATACTGTGTTCAAACGAGACTCAGTCGCTCTTTAATTTACAAGCTGCTGTGATGTGGAATAAACTGCAATCTTTTGTATTTGCAGTGCAGGTTACTGATAAATGACTGAGAATTATCCAGACACGATCACAAACTGCAGGTGCTCAGACTGAAGAACAAACGCTTTCTGTGGCACATAAAACTAGCAGTTCACACAACTGGATTTTGCTATGGATGACTAGCAGTTTTCCCCATATCTGTTCCCTGTCTGTGGAAGCAGAACATGCCGTCTTGTGTGGGCAGACAAAACATTGAAAAATGATGGGATGGGACTAACTACCAAACCCCAAAACAAACCACACGGCCAGAGTAAATCTGTCAGCACGTTTCTCCAGCAGAATTAAACCTTCACTTTAAACAGCTGAGCTGAATGAGTAATAAATAAAGTAACAATGAAAAAACAAGAAATAAATGCTCAATGTTTTTTAGTTTGAACTTGGTTCTCAAACACCAATTCCTGACTAGACAGACAGACAAATAATAAATCCACAGCTGGAGACACAGTGCACAAGCGAGAGCTTTGTTTACGTATGTAGGTTCTAATCTGACCTGCGTCCTGATTCAGTCCTGATCTCCAATCTCTGCTCCGTGTCTAATCTCTGCTGCCCTATATGATAAAACTAAAATGGCTAAATATATGTATGAATTAAAAATATCATTTATTCATGTGGCAGATGCTTTTATCCAAAGAGACTTACAGTACATTCAAGCTATACAATTTATCAGTACACGTGCTCCCTGGGAATTGAACCCTCAACCTTTGTCCTGCTAGCTCAGTGCTCTACCATTGAGCCACAGGAACACTAAAACACACATTTTTCTATGTGTCTAGGCAATTCTCTTGGCTAATTTTTAATGACATTTTCTGAGAAATACACAAGCGGTATTTGCTCGTACAAAGTTTGCCTCTTATAATTACAGTGTGGACACAATAGTCACTGTATTTGAGAACAATAGAGATGAGGCGGCTCAAAGGCCAGAGAACTGGGTCATCATACATTTCAATTCAATATTTCAACAAGGAAAGTTGATACAGCTCCACGCCGACATCTTCTAGCAATAAACATAACAGAATGTTTTCAGGATTCGATTAATTATACAGCCAAACTGTTTATTGATATAATCTGTCTTAATAAAGCACAAAAACAGAAACCAAAATCTAATGATGAAAAACTCGTGACATAAATCAACTGTGATAAATGAACTTATAACAGGATGCACAGATGTTTGAAAATACTTCCACAAGGAGAGTTTGTAAGGAATATTTTGTGAACACATTAGACCTCTATTCATATCCGTGTTGGATGCAGAAGGAATTTCACAAGATGGTTGTCATGCGGCAGAGCACTTGTCATGAATCTCAACACGAAACCCACTGCAGCGAGAGGGTCCCTGTGGGACCACTGCTGAGATTCCTGAGACAGCTACAGTCTGACAGTAATACTGCTTATAAAAATACAACCTAAAATGAGCACAAACATTGACATTTATACTACAAAATCATGCTTGTCCTCCAAATGTGAAGAATTTACATGTTTAAAGCTGCAACCCTCTTTTTGGGGTTAAAAATGAACTTGACACATTAGTGTTCAACACCATCTCCTAAGTTTATGATAATGATTTATAATTTGAGCTGTCGTGTCACATTATTAGAAACGTCAGTCTGGCTTCAACATACGTAAAGAAAATTATAAAAAAAGACAAAAAGTTACAGACTGCAGCTCAAGACTAAAAGCAACAAGGGTGAATATTTATTTAACAACAGTCTACGACTTCTGCCAGTCAAACACAATTTCAAAATGACCCCAAACAAAACGATCATATGAGTGAGACAGAGATGCAGCTGAAGGTTTCATCTTCAAAGCCAAATAATGAAAAATTAAACAAGCACAAGACGATTTCTCTAATTGCCGCAGAAAGATGCGACGGTCGCAGCCAGTGAGTCTGATTTACGTCTGATTCCAGCCTTGATCAACAGAATCAGCCCTTAAAGGCATAAACCAGCATGTGTAGTGTCTGACAGAGAGAGAGGAGAGAGGGTGGAGGGGGAGCGAGCTACGCGGGGGGCTTGGCGCCCCCGCAAAAAATTTGTTGAAGCTTGGCAGGAGGTCCGAGTCAAGCTTTAGCTTGTAGCTCGAAGACAGCTGGTGATCTTCCATTGGGACTCAGAGGTTGAGCAGTCCACGAGTCCCACCTGCCCCCCCTCCTGATATAAAGCCATCTCTGATTCACAGAGCCAGAAACCCTCAAGAGAAAGTCAAGAAAATACAGTTTCAACTCTAAGTTCACAAGCAGCTGGCCTGCCCCCCAACACAGTTCAAGAGCCCACATCAGGCAAACAGCCAGACTCATATCATGTCAGCCACACGGTTCCCCGACAGATGCTGGGAGCTGTTCTGTATTCACAATGAGTTCAGGGTGTGGAGAGACTATAAATAGATAATCATCGACAAGAAGACATCATAATTTCTGCTCTTACCAAGTCAAGAGTTCCCACAACTTTTGACCAATAATGTTTCATAGCAATTTATTTTACGGTTTTATATATTAAACGTTTTAACATATTATCGTAGAGACTGTGGTTGAAATAAGCAATTTCTAGCCAATGCAATTCATTAAAGCTGAGCGTAACTATAACAAACACACAAAACTGCTTTTATTGTGTAAGTGTGCCAATGTCTAGCTCCTGTCATTTAAAAAGACAAAATAAAGGCTTTGACCTGTCTACATTTGATGCATTTTTATAAAACAAATGAATTAATGCAATTTTATATATGATATGTCTATCTTATAATAGGACATTATAGAGATTCCACTCAACATTTCTAGCCAATAAAATACTTAAAAAATGTGCAAAGGCAAAACAAACTCATTTATATCAGAAACATTTTCAAGAGTTTCCCAAATATTATTACTTTCTGCAAGTTTTCCCAGCCTGGAAATCACACAATTCCACAATACTTTAATGTTGTGTATAACTACACAAGCACTGTACACAATAACAGATGATTAAATAAACAAAAATAAGTGTAATAGGTTAGTAAACAAACAGTAAAAACATTTGCATAAATGAATGTAACAATAAACAACACGACAGTAACACATCTGTGCGTTCAATGAAACAAATTCAGGCTCTGAAATGCAGCTAAACACGATTAAAGGCAAAAGCACAAGGTCTGCATCTCATATTCAATGTGTGAATGAGATTATAACGAAATGAATAAGATAATAAAACGTGTCTACAGCAGACAGACTGAAATGACTTTTTGGCTCATGCACATCCACTCAAATCTCCCTAAAAACAGCTGCTCAGTGAAACAGACACTCATGCATGTGATTCTGCGACCTTTGAGAGAGAAAAGTTGATGCAGGAGGTGTTTTAATGAGAAAACCGCACAGTCGAGGTGTAACAAAGCTCTGAATGAACTTCCTATCGTTTGCATTCACACACGCACATTCGCAGCTTGCGGCGGATTTGCGCTATTAAATGTCATGTGCGCGTTTAGCGGCTCCGGTTCGTCGTCTTACCTCTCCCGGTCCAGGGTTCGGTGGTTTCGGTGGTCTCTGAGAGCTGTGTTGTGTGTATGAAGGCGTCCTGTTCCGGGGTCACATCCCGACAGTCGGCAGCGCTGGAGAGTCAAGAGCGCAAAACTGAATCAGTTCCTGCCGGAGCGCCAGCGGGGGGCGCTGCGACCCTCACACACAGCACTGCTGCTATTATAGCTCATATCCAGTATAACACCTTTAACCTTTGTATCTATTTATGGTATTATTTATTTCATATTTGATGCCTTTATCAATTAAACAAATGCGTTATTTTGTATTATGCATGTGACACACACACTCTCAGTTGTTTTCTGCTGGCAGTGGGAATCGAACCTGCAACCTTGGGATTACCCTCTAACCATTACGTCACTAACAGTTGTATTACATTACATTACATTACAGTATAGTGCAGTACAGTACAGTATAGTGTAGTATTGTAATTTATGGATATCAGTCACTGATTTGGACTATAAACCAAATATCTCAGATTGTTAACAGTAAGCGGTAAAAAAAGCAGTTCATGTAATTTCTGGTTTCTTGAACTTTGACTGTCAGCATTTCAGAAACGCTGAACTGATACTGACATTGAGTGTTTTAAAATAACACACAGGATTTTCCGAAACTGGAACATTTTTCCTGCAGAATTTACAAACATTTGTCACAAGAAACAATAAAATAAAACTATTTTAAAACTGTCAACAGTCTCAGATCACATTACTGACAGAGTTACTAGAGTTTTGTTGTTAGTTCATTTTAGTTCAGGTTTTAGTTACCTGGTTTTGTGCTTTTGTCTTTATATTATTTATTTTCAATATATTTCAGTATTTTCAATGTATTTTATTTCAGTTTCAGTTTAGTTTTTTAATTTTAGTGCCTCAGCTTAAACTCATTTCAGTTCATCACTAAGGCAACATTTATTATGCATTTAGTTTAACTTTTGAAATGAATATTAATGCCTATATTTGGTTACTGAGGGATTGCCAGCAGTCTCTGTATTCCTCATGCTGTGAAAGTCTGTTCATCATTCTTTACACAATGAAACTTCTGTTATTTTGAGTTCCTGTTTTACATTCTCACTGTATCTTAACATGTAAAAGCTGATCTGGCTTATTTAACTTCCTGTTCTCATCTAATCTAACTTCTGAGAATAAAATTACATTTATTTAGATACACTGATATGACTGTATAAATGTTAAGTCATTGTTTTTTCCCAGTTAGATGCTGATATGAAATCAAAAATCAATTAATCCATCAATCAAAGTAAAAAGTTCAGAGACACGTTTCAGAATCAATAATTTATGGCAAAAACAATATTAAGCACATTTCCAGCACTGAAAACAGCCCTGACACTGAAACAGCAGTTAATGTGTTTAAAAATAAAAACAATATATTAGTAAACCCAAAAGTTCAGGATTCAGAAGTTCATCTTAAAATTCACATTCTACAGGATGTTTGAACATTTAAAATAAACAACATTTATGCAACGTTTCAGACAGTAAAGCAGAGATACTGTCATGGATCAGGCAGCACTGTGTTGTTACATTCTGAAATCTTTTGAAGGTACAACCGGAAGAAAAAACATAATTAACAGACAATTTTCTACAAAGCAATAACACTTTTTCCACTCGCTGATTTACAGTACAGTAGTACAAATCTTTAAACTCAATTCACCAAACAAAAGCAAATCTTTAGTCTGATATGGCTTGTGTCACATTCCAAAGGCACAGAATAACTCACAAATACATAAGATATAAGATTTCTACACTGCCATAGAAAATGTCTTGTCATATACATCACTACACAAACTTTCCTGATGAATGATTTATCTGTTAACGGTAGGTACACACAAATGTATGCATAAATTACTGAAACAAACACTGTTCAGAGAATGTAAATGTGTGGTAAACAAAACACTATTTACAAACAAACATTCATGTAAACAAATGAAAATGTAAACGATATAAAAAACATACTTCCCTTCTCTGTCACTTGCTATTTACCCTGTACAGAAATTATAAATACATGAATGTTCTGAGCTTTTCTCTGTGTGGATACTGTAATACAGAAACAAACCAGTGATGCTAGTTAAATCAGAGAGCTAGTTAAAGCTTGTTTAGTTAGTAGCTGGAGTTTCCAGTGCATTGTGTTGCGAATACAACATATTAAAACGACGCTCACCGTCAAGCAGTAAGACTCGAAAAAATTACAATTATTTACTATTAAGTCATTTTCATCAAGTATCAAAAACTTTCAAAACATTATTTTGAAAGTTCTAGGAACATTCCACAGAAAACTCAGCATTAGGAGGATTTTAGTGGCTTCCGCTCATCTGTTATCTTTGGCAAAACTGTGCACCATCCAGTTCACCTTAGTTTTCCAGCTCTCTCGAAGAGCCTCATTAAATTTCACTTTAAAATTCTTCAGTGCCTCATCCTCAGATTTGCCCAGGGCCAAAGAGTCCTATGAGAAATATACACAGATATATATATGTATATATACAGGTCATGTGTATATGTATACAGTGGGTATAGTGGGTTTTAGTATATAGTATATAATATAGTTTTTTTTGCTTTTATTTTGTTTTGTTAGCTCTATAGCTTACAGAACAATTATTTAAGGGACTCACTGTGCATTTAAATGCTGTTGCCACTCTCTAATTCTGCAGTGTGTTTTTGGCCATTGTGTCGCTGCTAATCCTATAGGTACTAAATGTCTAGTTTACATCATTTCTCGTTTTTCACTATAGTTTGTTTAGGGGGGAT